>PVHP010024494.1:0-25000 GCA_004024765.1 Zapus hudsonius | reverse complement strand
TGGGGCAGCATGAATCAAAGCTAGACACACAGTCCCAAGTGAGAGCATAGGATTTCTATGCCCCTATGTATCTCCTTTCTCAAATGTTGACTACAACCAAGTGGGGAACATGCATTGCAACCTGTTTCCTCTAGGTATAGATCTCAGCATTAGAATGTGATCACATCAGAGGTGTATCATTCAGCTGGTCATTATGAAGCATTCTGCTTTTGTCTAATTTACCATTATGAGTGGCCATTCATGGAATAAACCTACACTTTTCTGCTCAGAATAGCTAGGCCTGTCTTTCCTCCTCTCTCCACAATCAACAAGGGTCAGCCCTGTGTTCCTCGTGTACCAGCTCTTGGCAGCGCCTTTTCTGAAAGGGAATTTTCCTGTCCTTGTGATGAGAACAAAATGTATGTCACCTCCTGCCTCTTAGAGACAGCACCACATTTTTTGAAACATGAGTCTTGACCTATGGTAATAGCTGTCCTCAGATGATGGCCATGCTGGACAGCTGGGTTCAGTGCTTTGCAGAAACAATTGTAAATCACACTGAAAATGAGGCCACTGTGCAAACAGGCCAATCTGGTATTTTAATCCTTAGAGTAAGTGATTGGAATCAGAACATGCCTAAACCAGGAAGAAATGGTGCTTCCTAAAGTATTTGAGGGACTCATGAAACCCACAGTACAGGGATTCATATTATATAGAGTTTATTATTATTATTTATTATTATTGTTATCATTACTTTTTGCATGTATGAAAATGTGTATGGTATGTATGTTTATATATGTGCATGTTTGTATGTGTGTGAATACACATGTGTGCAGGTATAAATGGCCTCTGATGATGGCCTTTGTCTCTGGGACTCAGTTTTCATAGAATGCTTAAAACATGGATGTTGGGGATTAGAGACACTTGTGCTCCAAGCTGAGATCTAGCTTTTCACCTAGGGCTAGTTGAAAAACATCTTGAGGACATGTTTCATCAAAAAAAATGTGTGTGAGTTTGGAAGTCAAAGAACAACCTTGGGTATTGTTTCCTTGGGTAAACAGTCCACCTCCTTTGAGACATGGTACTCTTCCCAGAAGGTAAATGGATAACTACTATTGTCCCAAGTCTTCATGTTTTCTCTGCCTTAGTGAACTGGAAGTCGGGACACATTTAGTATTTGCTTCTTGGGCCCAAGAGTGCGGCCTATTTGATGGCTATTTGATGGTTGACATACAGTTACATGATGTTTACAATGAGTCAGGATCTGAGGAAGGAGCCAAGGAAAATATTGGCAGGATATTATTCTTGAGTTGAAATACCTTCTGGACAGATGTTGTCTAGGCTGCCTGTCTGTTTCTCCAATGTGTTCATTGTTTAATTCTTGGAACCTGTGCCTACTACCTTATTAGCAAGGGGCGCTGTGCAGCTATCTTTAAACTATGGCTCTTGAGATGGGGAAGTGTTTCCTGGATTATCCGGTGGGCCCGCTGTTTCACAATGGTCCTTTTAGGAGGGATAGTAGAAGAAATGTGAACATAGAAGTAAGACAGGAGTGATGTGCTTCGAGGATGGAGGAAGAGATCGTGAGTCAAGGAGTTTAGGCAATCTCTAGATGCTGAAAAGGGCAAGGATGCAGATTCCCCCTCCCCTGGAGTCTCCATGGCAACCAGCCTTGTTGATACTGTGATTTTAGTCCAGGAGACTGATGTCAGACTTGATATTCAGAACTATAAGAGAATGAACTAATATTACTTTAAACCATAGGAGCAATGGGAAAGAATTGTAGGAGCTAAAACTGATGATTTTATGATGAGTAATATATTCTGTGTCTGACTTATGAAAGATGGGGTTCCTTTGGCATGTAAGTGACTTTGTGTAGAACACAATGGTTTTGATCAAACATGAGGGGACTAGAAGGGAGGGACAACACCAGGCTACCAGTTTGCAAAGGCTTTCTGCATTTCCCTCACTGGTGGAGGTGAGTATAAATTTTGGAAACCAAAGGAGGCTTCCACTTCCCATGACAGGGTTAGAAAACACACAGGTCTTCTATAGAAGATGGTGTCTGCAGGCTGTACTCTTAAAACAGTCCACTATCAGGCCTCTGATGATGGCCTTTGTCTCTGGGACTCAGTTTTCATAGAATGCTTAAATCATGGATGTTGGGGATTAGAGACACTTGTGTTCCAAGCTGAGATCTATCTAGCTTTTCACCTAGGGCTAGTTAAAAAACATCGTTAGGACATGTTTCATCAAAAAAAGGAGTATTAAAACCAACTCCATGATATATATATATGTATATATGTATATATGTATATATGTATATATGTATATATGTATATATGTATATATGTATATATGTATATATGTGTATACACACACACACATATATATATGTAATTTTGAAGTAGGGTCTTGCTCTAGCCCAGGCTGACCTGGAACTCACCCTGTAGTACCAAGATGGCCTCAAACTCAGAACAACCTTCCCTCTGCCTCCCTCTGCCTTCCTAGTGCTGGGATTAAAGGCGTTCACCACCACACCTGGCTCCATGATATATTTTGAAGAATAAATAAAATATTACATGTGGATGGGCTATCCCATGGCCTAGCATATACTGATCCTTTTAGAAATGGGTATTTTAATTATGGACTTGTCCCTGGAAGGGCCACATAACTATATTAATGTCACAAGAACCAATGCAAATCCATCTAGAGAAACATCTGTCATCTTCTGGTCAGCCAACAAGTAAAATCAATGGGTAAATCCTTATTAACATCACACATTCTTAGCTCAAATTAATTACTAGCAAGATGCAGTGTGTTCTGACCCCCTTTCCTCAGCTCTCCAATAGTGAGAGTGCACCCCAGTGAAAGTCTCTGCTCACCTAGATCCCCAAATCACTATGGTGAGTAGAACTCTTTAACAGCCTGCAATGGACATGGGTCTTAATCTGCTTTTGTGGCTGTAACAGGATACCCGAGACTAGTAAAGGTTTGTTCAGCTTGCAGTTCTGGAGGCTGGGACTACTAGCTACTAGGAAAGAAGGGGAGCAGTGGCAGTGGAGGAGACAGGATAGAGAGGGTAAAGAGTATGCGAATGTGAGCAGAGTACATGGTATACACACATAAAAACATAGTAATGAAAGCCATTATTGTTTCAGCATGTGCCTTTAACCCTGAGTCATCTCCCCAGCCCCAGACACCACCATTCTGTACAATGGATAAATGCTGGCAATAAAACTAGAGAAAAAAAAAACCCTGCTTCAGCAGAGAGCTGCCTGTTTTAGCAAGTGTTCCCTTCATCTAGGGACCTTCCTAGACCCCTGTCTATATTCCCCTCATCTATTCCCCCAATCAGTTCAATTTACACATATCACATAGGCCAGTGGCTGCTCTGGCTCTCCAGTACTTTTACCCAGACCAGACCTCAACCGCCTCCTGACTTACTCTGTTCTTGCGTCTTGCTCTCTGCACCCATTCTTTGTACAGAGTGACCTTTACGAAGACTTTAAAAAGCATTATTATACATCTATTTATTTAAGTGTGTCTGCATATACGGGCACATGTGGGCCACACGTGCACCACTTTGCATCTGGCTTTACATGGGTGTTGCAGAATCAAACCCTGGCTAACAGGCTTTACAAGCAAGCACCTCGAACTGCTAAGCCATCTCCCCAGCCCTTTTAAAGACTGACCATTTAAGATCAGGAAATGCATCTTGTCACTCTTCTGCTTCAAATCCATTCATCAATTCCCTACCACATCCTTACTGAGAACATGTTAAATGAAGACACTCTACATTCTGAGGATCCAGCAATAAAGAATGAATTTTCTCTCCTCCTGGGTACAAGTCTACATGAGAGAGGAGAAGCATGCAGGTGGGTGGGGAGTCGGTGATGGGAAGACAAAGAGCTCAGGTGGGGGAATGAAGAGCAATGTCTTGACAGGTGAAAAGGTGAATGTGGCTGAGGCGAGGAGAACGGGCAGGAATCTGACTAGAGGTCCAGGGGAGTGTGGCCAGCAGTGCCAAAGGTCCCCTTGAGGCTGCACGGGTGGAGTTAATGGGCCCGTGTTCTTCCATCCAGCTGCATCAGGCTCTTTCATGGGGAACATGGAGTTCTAAGGAAGGTTGACATTTTGTTTGACAAATATGATGTCAGAGAATTGAGGAGCTCTAAAGAGGTCATAGTGAAAGGCTGTGGAGGAGGAATGTAAAAGAGGAGAGAACTTGAGTGAGGGATGAGTAATGAGTCATTCAATCCGAAGGACTCGAAGACTGTGGGGCCAAGGGATGGCTGGAGTGAAGGTACCAGAGGGGGTGAATGACGACGACAGGCGCAGGGAAGGGAAATTGTCCTTAAAATACAGTCTGGACCATGGCGCATCTCCAGCTTCTGCCTAATCCCATCTCTACCTTGGTCCTTAGCTCCACTACACCAGCCTCATTTTTCTTCCTTGAACAGGCTCACAACCTCTCTCCCCTGCCTGACTCTCTCTCTCTGTCTCTCTCTCTCTCTCTCTCTTGCTTACCTGTTTTGTCTGTCTGTAAGCCTCTTCCTTCTAATAGTCTAGTGTCTGGCTTCATCTCATCTCTGAAACTTCCGATGAGCCATGGTTCCGTGTCTGAACCAGCAACCCACACCCTCCTTCAGGCTCCTCTTGATCATGGCAACTCTGTAGTGCTCAGATGAATTGAAATTATATTGTTCCTTGACTTGTTTATTGTTAACCTCTCTCTGCTAGGTAGAACAGAAGCCCCATGAGGGGCTGTGTGTCTGTCCCCTGTTGAATTCTCGGCACTTGAACAGGACCCTGTGGCAGGAGTCACTGTAGGAGCCTATGCCCTAGGAACACTGCCACACCCAGCTTGACCACCCATCCTCAATAAGCCAACTAAAAGAGCCAACGTAATAGTGAGAAGAGAAAAAGGAGATATATTCAATGCAGACACATTGGGAAGAGAAACAAAGAAACCCAGTGGCTGTCCTCCAACCCCAGCCAGTCCATCTCTGGGTCCTGACATAAGAGCTGGGTGTAGGCAGAGAGAGGGCTGGAGGTATGCTAGCTAAGCAGTCCTGGCTAAGTTGTGAGCCTGCCCATCACTGTCTTGGTGTCAGTCTGTCCTGTGAGGTGACTTGACAAGTTGTCAGCATTCTGATGAAGTCTCTTTCTGGGAGACACAAGTTTCCTCTCTGAGTGGCAGCAGGCTTTGGTCTTTTCTTTCTCACAGCGTGAGATTCCTGGGGAAATTCTAGTTTCTTGGGGTTTCTTGTTTCAATGGTCTGATAGCCAGAGGAAATGATAGAAATGTCTCTCTGGAATATTTCTCTTCCTGCCATGCTGGTTACACTTGCTGGTCCTTGCGGTGGGGGGTGTTGAGTTGATTCAAGGACACAATGGATCAGCACACACTTTAATTTTATCACTTAAAGAATTATTGATATACAGGTATTTCCATCCCCCCCCCCAAAAAAAAAAGGCTCAGTACTTGGTGGCAGTCACCTCGGAACCCTTCCTACTAGAAGTAATCCTTCTCAAAAGGGCCATTTGGCAGCACCTATGGATACTTGAATAGGAGGTGAGGAGGGGTCCATGGTGTCTAGTGGTTCAAAATCATAAACATTGCTCAATGTCTAGCTATGCACAAGATTCTTCTCCACAGCAGAGTGATCTGCTCCAAAAGTTGATTATGCTCCAGTTTCAAACCCTGAGGGGAAGGGGCTGGGGGTGGAAGGACAGGAACCCACCTGTGGGAACTCCTACTCAGACCAAACCTGTGTGAAGGTAACCCTAGCATCCTCCACCAGAAGGGTGACCTTCACCCCCACCCTGAGGTCCTGCCTGTGGACTGGGTTCTTAGAGAGGATGTTCTCAGGGATGGACACCCGCCAATATCAACCTCCCAGAAGACACCCAACTTCCTCCAGAAAAGGATTCAGCCATAGGGTAGACCTGGTTTGTAATCTCCCAACCACCCTGACAGCCTTGAAGTACACAAGTATGCAATTATGTGGACGTAAAAGAGCACAGAGTAGGCCTTGATGACCCCCTCCACTTAATGACTGTTTCTCAACTCCCAAAACCCTTTCTATTCATTAAGACAGACCCCATTTGCAAAACAGTTATTCAATGCTTAATTACTAATAGGCCCAGGCATGGGGCCACTCCATTGAATAGAAGCACAATGGCTTGGCCTGGTAATAAATGCCCCATTCATGCACTAATCAGTGGACACAAATAGATGTGGAGAGCTTGCCCACAGACCTTGTCCCCTTGGGCTCCTCTCTAATTGGGGCCCCCAATTACATTTACATGTTGATCAGGAGTTAGGGAGAACCCTGCTGGAGTCATGTAGACCCATGTCATGGAGCATATGAATTATCTGTAGGTTGGACCACCAGCCCTGCTTCCTGCCAGTTTGTAGCAGGGTACTTGTAGTTTCCAGCTCTAAACTTAAGTGTACCTGGATTCTTGTTATATAAAACTAAAGAATTAGAATTATAGACCACCAGAGGATAAGGTATAGTGGGAGACTTTATTGAAGAGGAGGAGAAGAGAAGCCACTAGTGAGGAGAGAGCATAAGAGGAATAAAAAGGCTCATGGAGGAAAGAAGCCCCAACCCCCTCACCATGGTCCTGGTGGCTGTGGTGAGGGGGAGGGGCTTACCTAAACCTGGACATTTAGATGTCTCTCTGCTGGGCAGCCATAAGGGAATGAAAACGGCAATCCTTTCTTCTCTGGGTACCCTTTGGCCCAGGGGAGCCAGAGAGACAGCTGGTTTGTTTATCTTTGACCAATCAGTTTCAGGATTAGGTTTGTTTGAGCTCAGTAAGAGACACCTCCCACTCAAGGAATAATGAAATAAATGAGTGGAGCCTGCAAACGCAAGTCCAAGGATACTCCTGGTTACCTTTGGGATCTCAGTCACCCTAACCTGTCACAAGTTGGTACCCTGAACTAAGCTGGAGATTGTCCCTTAGCTGACCTTCATCCACATGGGTTACCACTATGTATTAGGTCACTGGATGGACACTCTGGGTGCATTGTTCTATTCAACTTCAATCACAAATATGGTTTTATCATAATATACTGATGATTGCGATGAGAAAACTAAAGTTACCCTTATTTTCCAAGATCACATTGCAAATAAGAAGAACATGTCTCCAGGGGCTGCAGGTATAGCTCAGGTAGTAGAATGCCTCCCTGGAGTGCATGGAGCCCTGGGTTCAGTCCTCAGCACTGTATAAACAGAGCATGGTGACACACAGCAACACTGGATAGAGGCAGGAGTCTCAGAAGTTTAACATCAAACTTCTTGGCTAGGGGTCCTGTATGGAACAAAGAATTAGCCTCCAATTCACCAACAAATTTAATTTTAGCACACACATGTGCCAGGTCCTAGCCATATAATGTGGGAGGCAGATCCAAAAGCAGGTAATTTAAAGGGGATGAAAATAGTCCCAAGGACCCATCAGATCCTTCTAAGAAACAATCCATTCCTACATTATTAAAGTTACTCTCAGTAAAGACACACGGAGAAGAAATTAACAACTGCATTTCATCTACTGATAAAGATTTTAAAATCTTACACAAAGTATTACCTAACTGAAACTAACCATATATTTAAAATTATGCAGGGAACTCCTCATGGACAAATAAGAAATACAGAAACCCAACAGAAAGATGTCAAAGGATGTGAACATATAATTTGCAGAAGAGGAAGTGTGTGAGAAGACGTTCAACATTATGAATAATTAAAGAAAGTCTCCTTACAAAGTAAGGTGTCACTTTACATGTAAGTGGCCTGGCAAAGCAGAAAGCTGGGTTATGAAGAATGTTGGAGTCCTAAGGAGTGCAGGGGGCTCTCCTAACTGAGTATAATTAAGTGGGTGCAAGCTGCATGACTCATCCGTTCTATCCTCTGTCATACAGTCCTCAGAAACCCTTCCATCTCTCTACAGGGGATCCGGAAGGCTTCCTTTCAGTATTGGTTGTGGTGTTAGGAAACTGAAGACCAGGTAGGTGTCACCTTTGGGACATTGTGTAGGCAAATATGGTGGGTATGTGAGAAAGAGTGTGGAGCAGCAATGAGAAACAACAGATTAGCTGTAGCCATAGTAACACGTATGAACCATTCAAGAAACTGTAATGAGGGAGAAAGGTAAGAAGCTGAGTGGAACGGTAACATTTGTAACAAAATTCAAATAAATGTATATAGCCAAGACCATTTTGCAAGAATGCATACAAAGAGAGGCTCAGAGGTGCAGAGAGAGGGTATCTATTATGGCAAATGTGCAAGGAGTGGATGAATCAGCCAAGATTCCATCCAGAAAGAGCTGGCACACCCACAAGAATGGCATTCAGGATAGGTAGGAGAGGTGGTACAGAAAGGCAGGGTTAGGACAAGTAGGACTGTTACTTTAACCACACTCCACTCTGTGGAAGGGAGGAGGAAACAATGTTACTGAGAGAGTTGTGAAGAGTTTCCAGAGAACAACAATCAATTTCAGTGACTAAGAACCCCAGCTAGGAACTCTGACTTCATTTTCTTTCCCCCCTGGTTCTCCAGCCGGAGCTCCCCATTGGCACACCCCACCGAGGGCCATTGTGTCATCTCTAGGGCAGTAGGAGGAGAGAAGGCTGAGAGAAGGTCTAGAGGGACAAATGACAGCCATATGACTAAGGATCTTCAAGGAGAAAAGTTTCTGCTGATATAATTAATAAATATACACATATGGAAGGACATCTTGCAAGAAAACTCAAATAACTCGAGTTCCCAACGTAGCAGGAATCCTGGGGCAGATATAAAGGAAATGGAATATTTTTTGACAACATTATTTTTTAAATTAATTTTCAAGAATCTTTTGTCCATGTATATATTATATCTGATCATATATTCCTTCATACTTCCACCCTACCTTTTCTCCTCAGTCCCCTTCAGTCCCCATAGATGGTTTTACTCTACTTTCATAAAATATCACTTTATGTATCTATTTAAAATCTAGGAACAATAAATGAAAGGAAACATGATATTTGTCTTTCTGGGATTGGCTTAATTCACTTAATATTATTTCTACTTGTATCCACTTTCCTACAAATGATATAATTCTGTTCTTAATGGCTGAAAATTTCCATTGTGTGCATATCCCACATTTTCCTTACCCATCTCTCTGTTGCCAGACTCCCAGACTGGTTCCGTAGTGGAGCTCTTATGAGTAGTGCTGCAGCAAACATTGATGAGCAAGTATTTCTGTGATATGTTGACTTGGCATGTACCACATTATTGATAACCTCCATTGTGTGTGTGAATAACACAGGAGAATGGACGATTTCAATTAAAAATTATTCAGTAGACACACAAATTAAAGTGCCACTGGATTCCAACAATAGTATAATTTTGAAAACATAATCTTGAATATGCAAGTTTTTATTAGACTTTTGAGAAACAGTAAAATCTACAGAATTTCTGAGCCAAATTTTTTATAGAATCCTTACCCCATAGGACCCTAGTGTTTTAGGGCCAGAGTTTAAAAATGACTTTCTTGATTGAATGCATATCTCTCTGTGATTATCTAACCCAAGTCATCAATCTCCATAATGTGTCCTCTTTCCCAGCTCCAGCCTTTGATTAATCCAAATTTCTTCTAGTTTCCTTTATTACAGAGCATTAATGTTTAAAGTACCATAGTCTATAAGAGTACAATTAAGTGGCCTCTGGAAAATTCCACTCCTTCCTGTATTGAATAATGAATCTTCCAAGAATGATTCCACCATGGTGTGATCAGATGAGCCTTCCCCCACCCTGCTTTATATTGTAGTTAAAAGTAGTCTCTTTGTGCAAGAGGAATTTTCTAGGTGAACCATATTGAAGTCTGGGGTCTGGAATCAAGAATGACTCCCCCGACACAAGGGTGAGGATACTTGGAGTAAGATAGCTTTCATTAAAAGCATTCCCTCAAACACCAGAGAGAGGGTACCAGGGCTCAGTGTGACCCAGAAATTACATATCTCAGCTTTGATCAAGGCTAGAGTTTAGCAACTCAACAGAAAACACTTGAGATGACTGAAACACATTAGCCACATATCTATTAAGAGGAAAAATACTGTTCTAGTCCTGTAGCCCATTCCACACGAATAATAGAGGTAAGGTATACCTTTTAAAGGGTGCCCAGTGACCAGAAACCAAGAACAGGACTCTTTGGAAGCCAATGCAAATGGATTTTAGACAGAGACGAGATGTGAAAGTAGCTCCATGGAAATGCTCTGGTTTCTAAAGCCAGGATTACACACCATGATGGGAAACAGGCTTGGAGGAGACGTTCTTCACACTCGAGGTGACTAACAGCACTTTTGCTGGAGGGGAGGAGGGTTGTTATAGTTAATATTGTCAACTCGACAAGAACTACATGGCCTAGGAGACAAACTGGGCATGTGAGGGATTTTCTGGGTTAGGTTACTTGAGGTGGGAAGCCCCACTCTAACTGACTGTGAATGTACCCATTCCTTGGGTCATGGGGAGACCCACTTTGATTGACTGTGAATAGACTCATTCCAAGGGTCATGGAGAGACCCACCCTGACTGACAGAATGGACCCATTTCATGGGTTGAAAGTGAATTAAGTAGAAGCATTCTTTTTTTTTTAGAATATTTTTTAAAATTTATTGTCCATAATGAGTTACAACATTTAGTGGGCAAACAATGAGTTGTTATCGTCAATTCCCCGCTGCCCTCCCCTCCCCCCTCCACTGGATAACCTCCTCCATGGGTCATCTGGATCAGTCCTTGTGGCAGGGGACCATGGATAGCCTAGTATTCAGCCAGGTTCTCCTGGCCATGCCTCTGGATAATCTCCTCCACCACGGCTCTCACAATCTTTCCGCCCCCTCTTCCGCATAGTTCCCTGAGTCGTGGTGGATGAGCATTAAGGTTGCTTTAAGGTTGTGAGCTTAGGGGTCTTTGTGTCGAAATCGTTGGTTTCTGTCTCACTGGCTTATCCTGTGTTGATTTAATGGCTGTGGCTGTGGGCCCCTTGTTCATCCCGTCATTCTCTGCGGGGTTCCATTTGGATCCTCCATGATATGACTGTGGTGGCTCCTCTCTTGCCAGAATCTCAGGTATCGGCCTACAGTGGGTTGGTAGGGTTAGATGGGCCCCAGCTCTCTCACTGTATCCTGAAAAATGCAAACACAATCTCCATCGGAGAGTGAGATCAGTGTAGGTTAACAAATATACATAATTCTGGATTACCTAGATTCTATTTTTAGTAGCCTCCCTGTCACTCGCTCCCATAGTGCATCTTGTTTTGGGAGCCCAAAAGTACGGGATCCGGTGCCTATCACCCTGAATTCCTAGTTCCAGACAAGGGGTCCCCCTCACTAAGTGGAAAATTGATCGAATTTGAAAGCTGTTGATGTCTCCCCCAGGCCCAGGCTCCTCCATTACACAAGTGCTCCTTTGTTGGTTCACTGTTCCCTCCCAGTAGGAGGTATGGTCAGCCTACTCATGGCCGCAGATTGTGTTTTGTGTCAATCCTCTCTTTACTCCAGCTGTCGTTGATCAGTTTCCCCTGGCAGCCTGTGCAGTGCCTTCCAGCACTGCACTAACTGCCTTCTGGGGGCTGGATACCATTCCGGACGTTGAAGGGTTTCTCGATGCTGATCAATGCAGTCTGTAGTTTCTTCAGTAACAGGGTTTTGCCTCAGGCCTGGGGAAAGCACTCAAGAGCTTTGACAGAATTCTGTCTTGTTGTTGGAAATTCATGAGTCGCTTTGGTCAACAGCTCAGTGAGGGAAGGAACCAGTGGTTGGAACCAGGGGTTGTCAGGCTGATCTAATTATTCACAAGCTTAGACTCTCCCCTACTACTCATGGCCCCTCTTGCCAGGCGACGCTCACTGAGAAGCATTCTTTTTCCTTCCTCCTGCCTCCTGCCTACAAATACCACACAACCAGCTGCTTCATTCTCCTGCTCCCATGTGCCCTCACCATGACCATGATGGACTGCATCCCCTTGAATTGTAACCTAAAGTAAACTACTCCTTTCTTAAGTTGCTCTTATCAGGTATTTTAGCACAGCAACAAGAAAAGTAACACAATAGTTTAGAAATCTAGGCTTCAAAACAGTTGTCTTTGTTGTAGTTTTATCCAGCTCAATTGATTTGCTTTGTAGTTTCTCTGAGTTTGTTTTCTACAATTTTTTGTGCACTTCAATAGCAAAGTTATTTCTGTGGGTTGGTCCATTTGAGCTGCTCTAACAAAATACCATTAACTTGGAGGCTCAAAAAATCAACAGTCATTTGTTCACAGTTGTGAAAGTTGAGAAGTTGAGAAGTCTAAAAACAAGGTAAGAGCAGACCATCTGTTGAGGGTCCACTTTATTGATTCAGAGATGGTGCCTTCTCACTGTGTCCTATAGTGATGGATAGGACAGGCAGCCCTCAGAGGTCTGTAAAGACACTGAAGGGACTTGATGGTTTAATTGGCTGGATCAAGAGCAGTCTAGGTCTAACAAAGGACGCATCTGTCTGTGGGTTGGTCTGTGAGGGTGTTTCCTGAAGTGACTGACATAAGGGACAATCACTGAGGAGAAAAGTCCTATCTTGACTGGGCATCATCACCCAGTAGGCTGGAGCACATATGAAGAAAGTTTAGGAGAGAGGACAGCAGCTGATGTACATCTGTAAGCTCCTTTTCTTCCTGTTATTTGTGGATTTTAGGCTACAGCTTCTTTAGCCTTTCAATATGGACTTAAGACTGATGATTCTCCAGGTTCCCTGGCCTTCTGCACCAGATTAGTACTGAAGAGGTATCCAGAATTTTGGACTGAGAAGCTACTGGGTTCTCTGTCTCTCCAGTGTGCAAACAGATCCAGTCATGTAACTAAATCTGATAAACCCCATTAATCTCACTAATCCTATTCTTGTGGGTTTACTTTGGCTTACAGACTCCAGGGGAAGCTCCACGATGGCAGGAGAAAATAATGGTATGAGCAGAGAATGGACATCACCTCCTGGCCAACATCCAGTGGCTAACAGCAGCAGGAGAGTATGCCAAACACTGGTAAGGGGAAGCTGGCTTTAATACACACAAGCCTGCCCCCAACAGCACACCTCCAACAAGGTTCCAATTCCAACATTACCATCAGCTGGGGATCAAGTATTCAGAACACATAAGTTTATGGGGGACACTTGAATCAAACCACCACAGGGGCCAAACTTGCATATTGGTCTTCAGGTGATGACCATGTATTTTTGAGACAGGGCCTCCACTGGCCAAGTTCAACTTGCCAAGTAGACTAGATTGGCTGTCCAATGGGATCAGCCTGTTTGGGCCTCCAAGTGCTAGTTTACAAACATGCACTACCACACATGCCTCTTTTTACATGGGCTCTGAAGATTGAATTCAGGTCCTCACGCTTATGAGTCAAGAACTTTTAGCAAGTGAGTTAACCTTTCCAGCCCTGAAGGTGAGTTTGAATTTGTGGACAAGTAAGGGAATAGAAAGTAGTCATAAATCAATACACACAAGCGCAGAAATATGATGGAGCCAGTTGTGTGGGGCATAGGAGAGACAAACTGGGCTGGTGTTATAGATGGAACGGGTGTCCTGGGAGAGCAGGGGAGGCTCAGTGTGCTATGAGAAGGATTTGGAAAGATACTTTGAGTAGGTGGGACGTGGTAGGGCTTAAGTCTTCCCATGAGGGACAGCCAGGATTTGACAGTCAAAGATGGGGTGAAGTTTCGCAAGGTGGAAGGGCAGAACAGGTAGGATAAAGTTGTCACATTCTGCTTCAACTGGGCTAGGAACGAGGTAGCAGCATGATGAATGATAGATTAAAGGGGAGGCCAAGGTTAGATTGCAGCTTAAATTTTAGTCCTAAGCAATGGAGAGCCATCAAAAGTTAGTCTCTGGAAGAGAAGGATGTGTCAAGGTGGTTTTGAATTAGCATTTCTCTGGAGCCCCAAGGAGGAAGGCTGGCAGGTGGGAGAACCCCAAAGGAGGCTAAATAGATAAATTCCAGGGGATAGAATTTGTATGTCTAGACCATGGTTAATGGACACATTATTTTAGTCTAAGTGAGTAGGAGATCTTTTCTTACCCTTTACAATTTCTGAAGCTGATTTATGTGTGAAGTTATTTAAAAGATCAATTTCGAAATTGTTGGTAGAAAGTGACTTGTGAGAGTGGAAATGAGTGTGACCAGGTAGAAAAAGAATTAGGATTTTATAAAAGTCCCACTACCTAAAGAAATGCAGTATTAGCAGTGGAGGAGAGATGTAACGTCTGTGCTACCTATACCAGGAAAGGGGGCTCCTGCTCACCTGAACCTGCTTCTCAAGTACCTCAGAATGGATGCCGAGAAATCAAGTCAAACAAGGAAACAAATAAGCAAACAAACCCTAAACATCTGTGACCCTCACCATCACTAAACACTGGAGAGAGAGCAGCCTGTCTCTCTGTCCACAGGTGGCCTGAAACTTCAGAGATGCCCACTGTTCCCCTGGGAGCTGGCAAGGAAGAGGAAGCTCCTGGACTGGACTGACTTTCAAAATACCTTTCCTGAGCCTTCATGAGCAGAACAGGGTCCTTTAGGGGTGTGTGTGTGTGTGTGTGTGTGTGTGTGTGTGTGTGTGTGTGCGTGTGTGTGTGTCAGAATTTAGCTTGTGTGCATGGCTGACATTTACCCAGAATTGCTTGTACAGATAGTTGTTAAAATATTGAAAGGCTTTCTTAGGAATTCGAAAATTGCTGCCACTATTGGTGCTTAAATGCCTGGGCTCTTCCAGCCCTTCCCCTGGGATACTGAAGTTCACAGTTTGACAACTAGCAGGTCAGTGTCCCTTATACTTAGAGGGTTCCAGGCCCCTCGTCCAGTGTCATATTGTGAATGCCACCTAGGAAGGTGAGCACAGGGCTCCTTTCTGAGGGTTTCCTTCTTGCCTTCTAGTCCCCAGCTTGGTGGCAGGCATCTTTTGATGGTGTGTGTGAGTGTGTGTGTTTATGTGTGTGCTTGTTCCTGTGTGTGAATGCAGGTACACATGCCACTATGTGTATATGGAAGCCAGAGGACAACTTCAGGAGTTGGTCCTTATTGGAGGCTCTTATTCCACCTTATTTGAGGCAGGGTCTTTGGTTTCCTTCTGCATTTGCCAGGCTAGTTGGCCTACTTTGGGCTCATGTCTAGTGTCCATGAGTGGCCTCTCTAATGTCAGCTTCAGGGCTGCAGTCAGTGAACAATTCTCAACCACCATCTCTGCCTTTCTCAAGCTCACTCCAAACTAGCCATCAATGACAGTCCTGGAGAGGCTGTTTAAGCAAGATATTGGTGACCAGAGACAAATCAGAACTGGCCTAACTGGGGCTTAACTTGAAAGGTAGATTTGCTTTAATCATGGTCTATTCATTACTGAGCAGAATGCTTAGTTAATAGTGCCTGGCCAATATGTTTCTCTCATTTATCCATCTACTTTCATGTGTGGGCAGAGAGAGGACTCAGGCATGCTAAATAGTGCACAGCACAAACAGAACTGCTTGCACACCAGAATCTATTTCTTTTTTCTGTCAGCACATTTGTACAGTCATCTGTTGCTTAATGAGGGGGAATAGTGATGCACCGTTAGGTGGTGTCATCATTGTGAAAACATTATAGCGTTCACTTATACCAACTAAGATGGCTCCCGCAAGGGACCACCATTATATATGTGGCCTGTCATTCACTGAAGTATCATTATGTGGCACAAATCCAGACCTGGTTTTGAAATATATGGTACATCCATGTAATGAGAGAAACAAGAATGGACTATGATAGCCAATCACTCAAATAAGAGTGACTCAAAATTAAACACAAATATGATTTATTTTGCACTTATGCCACATGACTATTATGGGTTAGTAGGGAACCATATCTAAAAGTTTCCAGTCATTATTCCATGGAGACAGAATTGGAGGGTCTTCATCAGCAATGAAATATTTCAAAGTGCAACTAACAGACATTACTGCTCTGAAAATCCATTGACCAGAATGAGTCATGTGACACCTGCCAACCACAGTGAAATCAGAAAGTCCAATGCAGCCATGAGCTCAGCTTGGGAAAACACAGGTATGTCTGATGAATGGCACAGTTGATAACAAACAAATTTTTACACCTCAAGTGCTTAGAACAGCACCAAGCTCATGAATAGTAAATAATATTTACTATTATTTTGCCTGGGTTATTGTGAAATAATAAATACAGACACAAAAGACATGATAATAGATATCGTGTATGAGTTATTTTTGACAAAGAGCCTTTTCATTGAGTAGAAGTCTTTTGAATCAGAGAATGGAATTTGTGCCTGGTCTGTTGTTTTTCTGGTGGTGTGGGGAAAACAAAGAAAACCGCTGCTTCAGAACTAAGTCCATTCAACGCAGAGAACACTGTAGACAAAGTCTAGGCCCATTCGTGGGTGAGAAATGTGAGGCTTGGATTTTTGGCAAAATTCCCATGCCATGCTGAGTTTGTGGCCAGCTCTGAAGCTGATGGCCTTCTGGGTCCACATAATGACGAGCACTACTGACTTGTGTTGTCTGCCTGGGAAAGGACAGAAATTGGCATGCCCCCAAAGCCCTGCCCGCCTCAAAGCCCTGCCCGTCTCTTGGATCCAGTTCCTCCAACCATGCAGGACAGCCACATGGAGCCCTTTAAAAGGCACTTGCAATGACTTAATTAAATCTGACAGTTTTTTTTTAAACTGCTAACTGGAGACTTCATCCATACTTCTCGTCTTTATTTTTTCTGCTTTTAAAGATTAACAGCAGGGTCTACTCCTTTCTTCAAACTGTCTTTGTAATAAGCCTTCCAAGGGAACATCCTTCCCCCCCCTGTGGTGGAAACTACGTCATTTAGTTTGCGAAGGTGCAAACGGAGGGTCTGGAGCTAGCCACCCACATCACCCTCAGAAACTGGAGTTCATTCAGGCAGGTGTTCAGTGGCAGAGTGACTGTCACTTCAACTCAGAGATGTCCTTGTCACCAGAATCTCAACAGCCCCCACAGCTTACACAAAGGTTCATGAATAGACATTCTCAAGGCTACCATTGTTTGGATGGCTTTAGGACAAGAATATCTCAGGGTTATCTGGAGAAAAAGTTAGGCAAGAGGTGAGAGAAAAATGAGACTCTAAACTGGATTCAGTGTAGCTTTCTCATCCCAACAGTAGGTGAATGATCTCTAACAGTTTAGTCATAAAAGGAAGGGGCGAGGAGGATATTAGCAGTATTTGATCATCTTCCTATACAGTTATCTCCCTAATTCCCAGAATGATTCCACATCATCCTGAATGGCCTGGCTCTGACTAAGACTAGTCATATGGTGGTACAAGCAACAGGCCCCATGTTAGCTGAGAGCAGGGTCTTTGAAATACCCAATGTTTTCTTCAATCTCCCCGAATTAGTAACTTTTCTCATTGCTGTGATCCAATACTTAGCCAAAGCAATTTAACCTAACCTAGAAACTTCCTCAGAGACACGCCCAGTCTCCTAGATCCCATCAAATTGACAGTTGAGATTAACCATCGCATTTCCTTACCCAGGCTCTACCCAAAGCTTCCTCAATGCCCAGCAGGCTTCTTCACACTATACACATCTCTTCCAAAGTTCTTTTTTTCCAAGACCTGTTCTTCCATGCAAGAACACCTCCCATTCATCTCCCATGCCCCCATCACTGGCCTACAAAATTATTTCTAGGACCCAGTCCTTAGTGATTGTGGCCTCTCAGTCTAAGAGGACATGTGGGAAGTTAAGGCCCCTAAAGGAGTGCTAATCACTGGCAGGAAGCCAGCACTGAGCCCCTTAGTGGGCAGGATTAGAATCCTCGGAGCATGTTGTAGAGATGCACATGAATCAAGGGATCAAAACCTTCCAGCTGTTCCTTGATTGGTGCTGGGCTGTATCCCAACAAAGCCACAAAATGGCGCACCTGCTGAACATCACTGAGACTCCTTGGTTGACTGGGAACTTCAGCTCACTGCACTCTCTGCATCCAGCACTGTTCAAGAACATCCAACTGCCCATCTCTGGCCTGGAGAGAAACCAACATTCTTAACTCAAAGTATGGTTTCTGTTGAATTGCATGTCATATATTTAATTTTTCTATTGTCAAGTAAAAAAAAAATCTATGTAAGATCAACATAAGTTGTCACCAGCTGTATTTCTTTGCTACTTTTCAGCGTGATGCTTTACTTTGAAATTCCAAATAACTCTAAGGACCACACACGATTCTTAATGTTTGTCAGAGGAAGACTTAAATTTGGAACTCTTCAACAAGGCTGATGGAGTGACCTTGCAGATCCGTGTGGCTCCTGTTGTCTCTGTGTTCTAAAGGTGTCTTGAAGCCATGAGCCACATCCCCTGAAAGAGGCCTCTACATGGGATCTCTGGCTCAGAGTGGTTATCTCCATCCCAGAGCTGTAGCGAGGAGGACATGGCTGTCATTGTGTTGAGCTTTGCTGCTCTAACTTTTTCATACCAGTCTGAAAAGCCTTTCCATGCCTCAAGAGGACCTGTTCTAAACATGTGACATGTCCTCTCATCTTTTATCCTCCTCCTCCTCCTCTCTCTCTCTCTCTCTCTCTCTGTAGATGGGTGAGCCCCATGTGCGCTCATGCAGAGGGTAGAGGAAGATGCAGGGCATCCTTCTCTACCGCTTTTCTGTCTTCTTTCTAAGAGACAGTCTCTCACTGAACCTGAAGATCTTGTTTTTCAGTTAGACTGGCTGACCAGGGGGCCCCAGTGGTCCCCTGTCTCTACTTACCTCAGCACGGGGGCTACAGGCATACGTAACCATGCCCATAATTTTATGTGGATGCTTGGGATTGAACTCAGGTCCTTATATGCAGCAACTGCTCTTGCCCACTGGGTCAAGTGCTTTCTTTTCTCTTTACGGGGATTTCAAAAGTCAAAAGATCCAAAGGGGACAGAAGACTGAAAAACTGGTGAAAGTCAAGCATGGCTCAGAAAAGCATTCAGAATGAAACCACGTGCATCAAGATAACATTGAGAAACACATGGTTCTCTCCACACATCTTAGGACCCTCTGCTTATTGCCACAAGAAAGGTGACAGCTGCAGCCTCCATGGAGGGACTCCCAAGAAGCCAAGAAATAAGCCAACAGAAATGCATTCTGTTGCTACCCTGTTTATGCCAATTTGTCACAAAGATGTAAGTTGTGGAGATGAGCCGGAGAGATGGCTCCGTTGGAAAGGCAAAGCAAGTATGAGGACCTGAGTTCAGATCCCCAATACCCATATAAATGATGCAAGTTATAGCAGAGCGTGTACCTGTAATCTGGACTTGGGAGGCAGAGACAGGTGAATTTCCGGGATAAGCTGCCTAGCTAGACTAACCAAATTCGTGAGCTGAGCTCTGGGTTCAGCGAGAGACTGTCTCAGCAAATAAGGCAGATAATGAATGAAGAAGACTTCCCAGTCAATCTGTGAGCCTCTGGCTTCCACAAGCACATGCACGCACATGGGCCCCCACCCCACTTATCACGTGGACATTCTCATGCCACAAAGAAGAAAGAAATACAAGAGATAGAAATAGAAGTCTATCAGTCATAATCCAACTATCTTCTGTATGAGTGAGAATGATGAGCTGAAAGGACTCCATAGATGAGTCCTGTGGAAGCAAGCGACCTCATAATACTGCTTGTCACAGAGCGTGGAGGCCAATGCAGCCCTTCCTTGGGAGGGGCTCAGGAGTGGTGGCTTTCTGCAGAGATTCCAGAGTGCAAAAGGCTGAGCCTGGCAGGGCTAGTGTCTTCTCTTAGAGAAGCCATAGAGGATCATCAGAGAGGCCAGGGGTATTAAACTTCCTCCACAGATGTTTCCCCACTCGAATGGGAGGTCGGGGAGGATACTCTTCCATTCACAGAGGACGACGAGCCTTGGGATGCTGCTACAGGAAGCTCCCTGAGTGGTGACACTCCTGGGACAAGTCAGCAGCCGGGGGAAACTGGAACTGTTTGGATTTAAGCCTGCCATGTTAAATTTACCCTAAATTGACTAAAATTACATTTTCTGCCTTCAAGCAGAATGAGGCTTCAAATAGAATATGTGCTGAGTTGTAGTAAAAGAAGGCTACATTTCTCAGCACCCTGAGTTTTATGAACTGGATTGATGTTTACTGCACATAACGTAGAGGGCTAGACCAGGGCTCCTGGATGGAGGGATAATCACAGCCCGTACTCTTCCAGGGTGGGTTTATCTGAGCTCCTAGTGTCGTTCTTGAAGGCCATCATTGTGTTGTTCCTGGAGCCCTGGGTGACCAGGGTTTTCCTTTCCTGAATGCCATGGCAGACCCTCTGCATGATTGGTCAGTCATAGAACAGCTATACTGGTTCTTAGCAAGTCCAGTGGAAGGCTTCAGGTTGTCAAAGCAACAAAGTAACGTGCTAATTGATGCTAAGAGCAGCCAGGGGTAGCAGGAGTTCCCCAGTACATCACTTGCACCTGATAGTAAGATGGCATGTCAGTATGGGCATTAGGATGTATGCATGTGAAGAGAACTGGGTGCCTGCATAGACTACAAGCCTCCTGAGAGTCTTCTGTGTGTCAGGGCCAGCAGAGATGGAGGGGCCTGGCTGAGAACGATACTAATGCTCGCCTTTGTACAGCAGGATAGGACATGCAAGTGACACTTTTGCCTCACATAATGACACAAAAAAAGCCAAATAGAATATTTTGTTTCTCTTGTCCCCTGGAATAGAGTCTCCCTTCTGGGTAGCATTGATTTTGTGAAAAACTGGAGCCTGGTGAAGCAAGCAAGTTTCTGACACTTAGGATATACTTTAAGTAGCATTTGAATTGTGCCTGCTATGATATCCTCGTGGGGGCCAAATGTCTGGGCTTCTCTCAGAAACTGCATGGGATTGTCTTGGATGCACGTGATGCTAGCTAGTCCTCATTGTGCTAAAGCAGAACGTGGGACCATGCCTAGTTCCAGAATGGGGAGAAACCAGCTGGCTGGAGTCTCTGTTATTTGGGGATTCCCAATTGGGACCTTTACTAGTGAGGGTTCTCTGGAGGAACAGAACCAACAGAATGAATAGTCTTAATAAATAAATTTATTTGCCTGGGCTGCAGTGAAACCCTACCTTGAAAGAAACAAAACAAAACAGGTAGCCTGTTTCTTTTTCTCCACAGTTATTGGATTAGCTTACAGGGTAAGAAACAGGCAGTCTAACAATGGCCGTCTGAAGGCTAGAGGGTCAGAAAACCCAGTAGCTGCTTAATACACAAGGCTGGATGCTCAGCGGTCCCAATGAGGAACTGAAGGCCTGAAGGCTCCATGGAGAGCTGCTGTCTTGGGAGGCTGATGAAGCTGGTTCCCATGTCCATGAAGAATGATGATGACAGGGTAGATGCATGTTGTAGTTAACTGCTCATTGCTGACTCAAACACCCATCCAAAAGCAGCTGATGGGAGGAAAGGGTTTATCTTGGTTACAGACTCGAGGGGAAGCTCCATGATGACAGGGGGAAATGTGCCATGAGCAGAGGGTGGACATCATTTCCTTGCTACTTCAGGTTGGTAACAGTAGCAGGAGTGTGTGCTAAACGTTGGCAAGGGGATGCTGGCTATAACCCCTGTAAACTCGCTCCCAACAACACAGCTCCAACAAGGCTCCAATTCCCAAATTACCATCAGCTGGGGATCAAGCATTCAGAACACAAGTTTATGGGGGACACGGGACTCAAGCCACTACAATCCCCTTACCAGCAAGTAGCACAGGCAGCCATGCAAAAGGCCCTGTGTTCTCTTCTGGAACCACTGGAAGGGCTGCCCGCTCTAAGGTCTTCCTCTCTCCATCAATCCTTCCTGCAAATGCCTTCACAGACTCACCCCAGAGACGTTTCCTGATTCCTAATCTGATTTAGTAACCATCACAGAAGGTAGCCGCTACATCTATGATTGACCTTGAAAAGGAAAAAAAAAACTAAAAACAATCCCCCCATACTCATGCCACTCTGACTAAGGATACTTATTTCTGTAGCTGGCTTTTCCTAACCTATGTGGTGAGGTTGAGAGCAAGATGAAGCTTTTCCAGCATTGACTATTAGTGTCTGAACATATCCCCACTGGCTTCTGGGAGATATCTTTTGCCCAACAGAGTAGGGAATGACAAATATAATTTTTTTTCTAGATTTTTAAAAATGCAGTGTTTTCATTACTACACAAGTAAAATCATAGTGTAGAAATTCTTCTATGGATCAGTCATCTGTTGTTCCTTATCTGGACCTTCAGATATTTTTGTGAGTTATTCCCTGCTTGGAAAACAAATGAGTTGTGGGAGGTTTTTCCCGTGCTTGGAACATTTCTCTGCTTAACTTAAAGGTAAAGTATGAAACCTTCCTTAAGCCCCTCCAGGTTGGACCTGACTACTCTCCTAAATACTTCTTGAGCTTCCTCTCCTCTCTCTCATCCTACACCCCACAGCTGAGGCCTGAGGTCTGTTCTCACTCAGCAGAATGACAAAGACAGCTAAGCAGGTGCCAAGCAAAGCCACACACCTAAGGCATGCCAATGTGGGATTTGATTTCCTATGACCAACACCTCAGACCACTCCTGAAGCAGATGAAAAAGAAACCGACTCAATCACTAAAGCAAACAAGCAAACATACATTGCCATTATTTCATTTATGGAGTGCTTAAAGGTTTAAATTTTAAAATTAGATTACTTTATTTTCTAAAATTTTTGATCTCTTATTTTAAAAGCCTTCCCTTTCCCACACCTATACCCCCGTGTTCTCTCTGCCTGAGCTGCCTTCCTCCATCCACAAGAGGAGTACTTGGCCTGTGACACACAGCTCCTGGTACACCTGAACGGATAGGTCTTTTTCCCTTGGCAGGTGGTCATACTCTCAAGGCAGAGACCCTGCCTTCTGTGACCTGTGGGGCCAGAAGTAGCGCAGCCAGTGTGGGTGATGAGAATGTGTTTGGTGAGTGAATGCTAACCTAAAGAAGGTGAAGATGGGAAGCTCTGCAGAGAACAGATGTGAAAGTCACATGGTAAGAAAGGCCATATCCTTATAGGAGGACCCATACATGTGCTGTGAGCTACCAAGTCCACTTTGAGCATAGGACTAGAATTCTGAAGGGAAGATCCAGTACTTGCTGATGTGCACAGGGCTGTAAAGCAGGGTGGGGAAGGAAGACGATGGGCAGCTAGGTGACCCTTTAAACCTCTTCCTCCATCACCACTGACTAACATGGCAGCTTATTTAAACCATCTCTAGGGAAAATGCCACCATGGGAATTTAAGCTTTTCTGGCCTTTGACCTTTCATTATATGAACAGATATCATACCCGGAGAGACTTAATTTATACTGTAGGAATCCCTCAGAATGAACTCTGTATGGTGGTTTACACCTCTAATCCCAGTCCTCTGGAGGCTGAGGCAGGAGAATCCTGAGTTTGAGATCTGCCTGGGCTCCCTAGCAAGACCCAGTTTCAAAACAAAAACAAAAGAAAACAAAACAAAAAGAATCAGATAGTCACAGACACTAGCAGAATGTTTAAACACACAAAATTCTATCCTCCGAACAACTGGGATATCAGGAAAGCCTGCTTTCTTGTTATTTTCATCTCTCTTCAACGTGTAAGGAAGCTTGCTTGAAGATGACAGGCAACCTGCTGAAAGGTACCCAGCAAGGAGGGGTAAAGTCCATGTCTGCACTGGATTCCTGGGTTTCCAATCTCTCTGCTCCCCCATGGTGGTCAGGAGACATGAAGAGAAAACAGGCTCTCCACCCAGTGACTAGCTTTACATTCATTTTTAGCTATGCTCAATTCTTTGGTCAACGGACATCTGTAACCACATTGAAGCCCACCTCAGCACGTTTTCTTTCTTATGGAATGGGTTAAGGATTTTTCATTTCATACATCACTGATGGTTGGCTACAGCATGCCACCAAGGTAATGGGAGCTGTTAACAAGACTGAAAATACTTTAAGATAAAAGAAAAAAGCAATTCATGATAAATTGAATTGAAAAATTAAAAAGAACCAAATGTGCTGGGGAGATAGCACGGTTGGTAGAGTGCTTCCCTTGCAAGCATGAAGACCTGAGTCCTATCCCTAGAGTCCAAGTTAATAAACACACAACCTGGGTGTAGTCAGTCATGCCTCTAATCAAAGTCCTGTGTGGAGTGGAGACAGAGAATGCCTTGGGGCTTGCTGGTCCGACAGTCTGAAGAAAATGGCAGCTTCAAGTTCACTGAGAGACTCAGACACAAGGAAAAACATGGAAGAGCAATAGAGGAGGACACACCGATGTTTTTCTCTGGCCTCTGCACACTTTTACATAGGGTGTGCACATCTGCACTCTCACATGCACACACACCACCACACCACACAAACTACACACAACAAAAACGAGGCAGGTATGTTGGTGCACACTTGTAATCTCAGCTCTGAAAAGGCAGAGACAGGTAGAAACCTGAGGCTCTCTGGCCAGCTAGTCTAGCCCACTAGGCTAGTATCAGGCTGATGAGAGACCCTGTTTCACAAAAGGGGGCAGCATTTGAGGAACATAACCTGAGGTTGTCCTTTGGCTCTCTCTCTCTCACACACACACACACACACACACACACACACACACACAGAGAGAGAGAGAGAGAGAGAGAGAGAGAGAGAGAGAGAGAGAGAGAAAACAACAATGCCCACCTTCATTCCCAGGACCTATGAATGTTACTTAACTTGGAAATTGGGTCTTTTTTGATGTAACCAAGTTAAGTACCTTGGGGCAGATTTAGGGATGTGTCCTCAATTCAGTGACTAGTATTCTTTTTTTTTTAATATATATTTATTGTCCATAATGAGTTACATTATTTAGTGGGCAAACCATGCGTTGTTATCCCGAATTCCCCTATTCCCCCCCTCCCCATCCCTGATCAGTTGTATATCCTCCTCCGTGGGCTGTCTGTATTAGTCCTTGTGGCAAGGGATCCTGTATATCTTAGTACTCATCCCGGTCTTCCTGGC
>PVHP010024493.1:0-26429 GCA_004024765.1 Zapus hudsonius | reverse complement strand
AGTGCTGAGACCAGCTTTTAATGCTATCTCATTGTTTCCATATAAAAATTTTAGAGAAGTGCAAGCTTTCCTTATAATCGGATGCTTATGATTAATTTGTATGCACTCATATATATTTGCTTTTAGGCACATCGAGCGAAAGCATTCCTCAAACTGCCACACAGCCAGCCATTTCTCCACCACCAAAGCCTACGGTCTCCAGAGTGGTCACACGTCTGGTAAACCCACCACCTAGACCTTCAGGAAATGCAGCAGCAAAATTACCTAGTCCCATTGTAGGAGTCAAGAGAACATCTTCGCCTCATAAAGAAGAAAGTCCTAAGAAAACCAAAACCGAAGAGGTGTGTATGCATATGTAAATGATATCTAAATGTGCAAAAATGTGCTTGGCACTGCCAGCTCCCGACAGCACCATGCCCCTCCACGCCTATGCTTCTGCCCTAAATTTCTCTCTAATGCCCTGCCATTTATTTCTACTGTACTTTGATGGTCCCTTCTGACAGTCTTGCTTTTTTTTTTTCTTTTATAATTCAGATGGAGTTTTTAGTACTACATTTGGTATTACAGGGTCACTGCCACCTGGATACCAGAATAAAGCTTTTTTTTTTTTTTTTTTTTTTTTTTTTTAAACAGGATGCTACAAGTGAAGATGCTGACTGTCTGGCTTTGAGTGGAGCTGACAAAACTGAAACTAAGGTACACCAACACATAGCCTTTAGAAACCACGTGCAATTCAGAGAAATAAGACCCATTCAAAGGATGTAGAGTACTTACTGGGATTTACACTGTTGGTTACATACTGTTTTAGAGATGTGTTTGTATTCTTTAACACTGAAAGAAGTATAGTGGAATGAGGCTTGTTTGACATGTTTACAAAGAAGATAACATGGTATATAGATAAGTAGTAAGCCAAGTCAAAGTTACTGAGGGTTGGGGACCAAGAAAGGAGTACAGTGCTTTGATCACGGAGATGATGAAATGCTTCAGGGAAGAGAGTGGCAGCATTTCAAGTGGTTCTTGCAGGAGACATAGGACTTGAGGGCAGTGCACGTGAGAATGTGACCTTGCCATTACATTTGATAGTATGGCTTGACTAGAGGACTTTCTTTTGCCTGGAACCTGGCGTACAGGGGACCTGAATTAAGAAAGAGAAAGATATTGCTGTTGTCCTAGAATGAGGGCTGGAGAGATGGCTCAGCGGTTAAGGCACTTGCCTCCAGTGCCTAAGGCCCCGGGTTCAATTCCCCAGGACCCACATAAGCCAGACCCACAAGGTGGTGGCCCTGGTGCGCGCGCGCGCGCGCTCTCTCTCTCTCTCTCTCTCTCTCTCTCTCTCTCTCTCTCTCTCTCTCTCTCTCTGCTTGAAAATGAATAAATAAAATAAAAATAAATAAATAAAATAGAAAATATATTTTTCAAAAAAAAGCCTAGAATGAATGGCACATTTTTAGAAATTCAAATATGCTTGGAATCTCTTCCAATTTATCCAAATTGCCATGAAGAGTATTTTAATAAATATTCTTTTGGCATCTTTCTACCTTTGTGTATTCACACACACACACGCACATATATATATATATATGCTTTTTGCTTCCTCATTTATCTGCTTAATTAGAGAATTTTTTTTCCATTTTTTGAGGTAGGGTCTCACCAATTATAGAATTTTTTAATGACTGTATTGAAAGCTTTTAAAATATTTTATCCATTTGCTATTGGTATTAATTTTCATTAAAAACAAAGTTACACTTTCCTACTGTAGTTGTAGTATTATAAATAATCCATTTATACATGTTGGTTTAGGGTAAGTTACTTAAGCAAGTATTAAAGCTTGATATGTATTATCAAATATCCTCCTGAAAGGTTATTATATTTTTCAGTTTTTAATCTTTATAGTTTACCCTTTTCAGTTTCACAGGAAAAATGCTCCCATGTTTTTGTATTTTCATACACGTTTTGTGTTTTTTCTTTTGTGTATGCCTGTGTATTTTATAAGCTGTTTTTATAAGTTAAGTGCAATGGAATGATATAGTTTCCTCTGTGTTTAAGTACAAGTATAAGGCAAAGTTTGTGTTTAGGGGTAAATTTATTTAATAATACTGAATGATTTTTTTTCCCTCATAGTTAAGAACTTTGGATTTATATTCTGTTTTCTGGCAACAATTCTTAGGGTTTGCTTATTTGTTTTTTGTTGTTTGTTTGCTTAAAATGTCCTAGTTACAGAGCTGGATGTGGTCTCACACCTTTATCCTAGCACTCAGGAGGCTGAGGTAGGAGGATTGTGGAGAGTTCAAAGCCATCCTGGACCATTGAGTGAGTTCTAGGTCAGCTGGGGGCTACAGTGAGACCCTGCATTTAAAAAAAAAAAAAAGAGCTTTAGGACTACTTGGGAAGTCATGAAATATTTTGACCATGCCTTATAATTTTACAATTATCTTAAATAGGGAAAATTTAACCTATAACACATTCAATAAATGATTTTATAATGTAGTTAGACATCTCTCTTGATCCCTCCTGTTTTCCAATCAGTCTTTATTAGTCACATACATACCCATTGTGTTCTCTAAAGAGAGTCAGAGAATGGGGGTGCCAAAGCCCCCACCCACTGCAAATGAACTCCAGATGCATGTGCCGCTTTTATGTATCTGGCTCTACATGGATACTGGGGAATCAAACTCGGGTCATTAGGTTTTTCAGGCAAGCGCCTTGACCACTAGCCATCTCTCAAGCCCTCTTACTCTTTTTAAGTCACTTTTCCCTCCTTATCTTTTGCCTCACAGGAACAACTTGATACAGAGACGAGCATGAGTCCCTCAGAAACAATTCAGACAGCAGCTTCTCTGTTGGCCTCTCAGGTACTGAGTGAAAAAATGAGAGTTTGGTCCATGTTTTTGGCATGAGTGTGACACTGAATTAAAAAGAGCATTCGTATTAGACTATTAAATTATGTTTGTGAAAGTGCTTTATCTATAGATGTCTTTATTCTAGTTTAAAGGCATTCAGGGCATTGGCTTTAATGGAGCTGTTCTTAGGAGTTGTTAGGTTGGTGTATCTGAGAGGGGTGGGGATGGGGGAGAGTTAGAAGAGGAGGCAGGGAGGGAGAAAGAAAGGGAGAGAGAGAAGAGAGAGAAAACACGCCCATGGGCACACAGGGCCTCATTGCAAAGGAACTCCATACACATATGCCACTTGGTGCATGTGGCTTTATGTGGGCACTGGAATGAACCCATGATGATCAGACTTTAGTAGTAGCAAGTGCCTTTAACTGCTGGGCTACCTCCCAGCCCCATGGAAAGGTTTTAATTACAGGTAAAAGAGTGAAATTTAAACAAGGAAGGAACTAAAAGCCATTCTAAGATTTTTGTTTGCAAGACTCATATGATCTTTTCATCTTATTCATTCTTTTTTTTTAAAAAAAAATTATTTGCAGAGAGAGAGAGTAGGCACGCCAGGGCCTCCAGATGCATGCACCACTCTGTCTAACTGTGCATTGGCACTGGGGAATCAAATCAGGTCACCACGCTCTGCTGGCAAGGGCCTTAACTTCTGAGCCATCTCTCCAGTCCCATTCATTCATTTTGTTATTTGAGCTTAGTTTACTTTTTTTGAGACAGGTTCACTAGGTAGCCTATACAGCCTAGAATTGCTGTCTAGCTGAGATGGCCTCACACTTAGGATCATCCTTATGTTTTTATGTTTAAGATGTATTATCTGTTTTCAGTACTGATTGTTACTTATTTAGTATAAATGTACGATTCATTTGAATAATGTTTTATTTGGGCCAGTGATCTTGCTTGTGACTAGTTCTTAAATATGATAGGATATGGAATCTTTTTCAAAATTGATTTGCACACCTTAATTTTGTTTGTGAAACACTGGTTTTCTTCTTGAATCCTTTCAAATTGAATACCCCACAATGTAGGTTAAACTCAGGTACAAAGTAAACATTTTCTTGATGTAGCTATTAATCTGATGACCCTCTACAATATAACCAAGGCAGCTGTGGCCCAGGTGTTGTCCATGATGGTGTTTGCTGCTTTGTGGTTCGGCATTAGTGTGGTCATTTTAAAATATGGTTTTCCTAATTGTTCACTTCTGAAATCTCCAAATAAAGCTATTATGCCCAGTTTTTGGAAACTTAGTTATTTATGCATGAGAGAAAAAGACATACTATGCGTGAGCCAGTGCCACGTGTGCGTCTGGCTTTATGTAGGTTCTGGGGAATTGAACTCAGACCCACAGGCCTTCCAAGCAAGTCCTTTGACTGCTAACCCATCTCCCAACCCTGGATTTTTTTTTTTTAAACACTTCCGTATTTTCTTCTAATGAAATGTAAGATAGCTAACATAAGGTAGAATAAAATAGTATGCTTCATAATGGAACATTGACACACTTCACCAGACTTTTTATTGTGGTGGTGTCTTTAGTTTGCTACATTGTTTCCTAAGTTTGCATTTTTCTGCTGAATAAATCTTTACAGGGGTTAGGAGCCCTTTTTGAGTAGAATTTTCTTCCTAATGAAAGGCTTTATAAGCAAGCTAGAGAAAAACCACTTAGTCATAAAACAAAGGATTATGATTATTCTAAAAAAAACTTTTTTGGTTTTTCGAGGTAAGGTTTCACTCTAGCCCAGGCTAACCTGGAATTCACTATGTAGTCTCAGGGTAGCCTTGAACTCATGGTGATCATCCTACCTCTGCCTCCCGAGTGCTGGGATTAAAGGTGTGTGCCATCACGCTTGGCTAAAAAAATCTGTATTTTGTGACCTCTTAAAAAAATTTAATTGTTTTGAGGTAGGGTCTCACCCAGTCTGATCTATGTAGTCTCAGGCTGGCCTTGAACTCAAGGTGATCCTTCTACCTCGCCTGGGATTAAAGGCATGCACCACCACTCCCAGCTTAATTTTTTTTTTTTGGCGGGGAGAACGTTTTGCTTGTGGGGAATTGGTTGTTTTGAGGTAAATCTTGAAATATATTTAGGATAATTATTTTTGATTTGGATAGAGTTAATGATATAATTTACTTTTAACTGCTGTTTCTGTATGTGTGAGGTGAACTTCAAGTATTCTCCCACATGGGGGTGCTCCAATACAGTTAATATTATAGCTGTTAGTGTTGTAGTAAGTGCAGTTCAACGTTAATTCATAAGTGATTGTTATCATAACATGGTTTTAGAGCTGTATTTGAAATTACTTGTGTTTTCTATGTGTTTTTAAAATATTTGTGCTTGAAATTTTCTCTATAGAATAAATGTAAAGGTGTAATAGGCTTGTTTGTATTGCATTTTATATAAGTACTTTAATATTTTGAAGACCCCACCATTTCCTAGGAAGTGAAACCGTGGGCCGTCCATCCCACTGGGAGATGGCAATACTGTGAGTAATCATGTGTTCTTTGCTTTTGTTCTCAGAAAACATCCAGTACAGACCTTTCCGATATCCCTGCTCTCCCTGCAAATCCTATTCCTGTTATCAAGAATTCAATAAAACTGAGACTGAATCGGTAAAATCACCTCAGGGGTCCATGAACAGTATCTGCCAACTCCACCTGTTGTCTTCAGATGCTAAAACAAGGAGAATGGAGGATGCAAGATGAGACATGACTGGCAGTGGATTTAGGTTTTTTGGTGACCTCCCTCACTGGGCTAATCAGCACTTGATCAGCAGTCCAGGTTAGTATGTGAAGCCAGGAGTACTGTTATTAATTGTGTTAGCAGCATCTGCATTAACTATTTCAAGAAAAATTACTGCCTTTAAAAAAAAAACACCACCACACATTTAAAAAAAGCCCTCAAACTGTATTTGTATTCATAATTGACATCTGGATTGAATTTATGTTTGATGCATTATTTGGAAAATTTTGCAATACAAGCTGGCAAAGAATTCCTTATTCTGATGATGCACTTTTACATATTTTTTTTATTAGAAAGTAGAACTAATTTTAGATTTTCAGCTTAATAGATCCCCCCCCCCCAAAGAATCTCCTTTCCCATTAGTCTTTGAATTGGCTACTGTTGTGCAGTGGTGTACTGTAATACTTCAGAGAGAGGACAAGAGTACCTTGTTCAGTCCCTTCACAGTGGCTGTAACCTTTAAAATGTAATACCAATTCTAGGTACTTTTGACATTGAAAGAATAATTAGGAAATACTTGGTTTTGATGGGGTTATGATTTAAAATGTATATTGGTTTTATTTATAGAATTGTTTTAATAGTGCATACAAATCAGCAATCAGCCAGCAAATATATTTTTGAGCTCAATGGAGCTCTGTAATATTTTGCCTTCAGTCTTTTTCTTCAAAATAAAATAACTTTTTGATCCTCTTCTTCTTTTTTCCTTTTTGCTTTGTATGCATGAGGTAGAGCCTAGTTCACAAAAACCACAATGCCAGTATTTTCTGAAGCCATGACAGGAAGCCAGTGATCTTACGGCTATATGGCATGGAACACTAAATTTTGATCCCATAGCTGAAAGTTGAGAATGATTTAAATAAATGTCTGTGAAATATACCTGATTATCTTGGGTGGACATTTGATCTCTAAGGAATTTTGTACACTCCACAGAACTCCTATTCCTGACTTAACAGAAATTGATTTTCAATTTTAAACGTGAGCAAAAGGCATTTTCTCCAAGATTTTTAAACTAATTTTTATTTTTAACTGGTTTATCAGAATTTGTCAGTAAATTTTACATACAGAAACATTTTAAAAATCATTTCTAGCAAGCACTTGGCATTCAGTCAACTCTCTACTTTTACATTTTGTTTCGTTCTATCGATTAGGAGCTCCTTTAAAGAAAATAATTTCTCATAATTAAGCAGCAGAATTCTCATCCATCTTTATGAAGGATGCCAGATGTTGGTAAACTTCCTCTTGGTTAATCTGGACAAAAGCAAACCGATACAGATTTCCTGACGAGCATGTTCTGTGAGCCTTCCGTTGCGCTCTGTGCTATCACATGTGCATTTCCATGTTGAACTGCAGTTACTTAAACTCTTCCCATCCTTCTAAATTAATTTTCCACAGTTGGAGTGTAGTCTTTCCCCCGTAGGCTATGCATTAATTAGGCTTTCTTTACACCATGACTTTCTAATGTTTAGCATACAGTGTTTCTACTTTCCACGGCTTTGCTCTGCAGTCACCTTGCCCTCCCTCCCACACCTACATAAACAAGATGGTCAGCTAACAGGTGAAATGTGAGGTGTCTCTCTGTGTAGCTTCAACGTTAGATTGACATCACCAACCAGGCACAGATTTAGTCTTGTCGTTTTGTTTACACATTGGGGAAAAATTGAGTTTATTAAACGTTTCATGTAACTGCATCCAGGTTTTGCCAGGCTGGAACCTTGGATCTTTTCTGTGTAGTGACTTTTTAATTCTAGTTTTCATAACCTGGAGATCAGACTGTTGCTTTCGCATGATGTAAGTAGTGTCTCATGACTGGAGTTTGCTTTGTTTTATAGTATCTGTACTCCTTGTATTTTTCAAGAGCTATTTTGTAAACAGATGATGTATTTCTCCATTGAAAACACAATAAAAAAAAAACAGCACAATCCCATAGTTGACTGAATTCTTTTGACTGTTTCTTCATTGATTTAATTGTTTCTATTGTATAAGTTTGCGGTATGGCTCTAGGTAAAGATATAGAAGTTATCTAGTGTGCTTATATTGGCAAAAATGGTTTCTGGTTAACCTGTCACACATAATAGTCAGGTGTTTGGTTTTTATGTAATTGATCTTTATGGAGGAAAATATGAGCATAGCTACTAATAATTCACTTTCTGCTATTTTACTCTCTGAAGTATCACTCCATCTCTAGACACAGTGTCTTATATGCTCCTACTCAGAGCAGCTGGCACTTTCCTTTAGATGTCACCAGGTGGCACTGTTGTTTTTCTAAATAAATTTGTAATTGTAGACCACAACAGGCCAGGATCCTGTTTCTTACTAAATCTAATGCCTTTTTGTTGTTGTTGTTGTTGTTGTTGGGTTTTTTGTTTGTTTTGTTTTGTTCCCCCCCCCCCCCCCAGAGTCTTAACTCTAGCCCAGGCTGACCTGGAACTTGTTCTGTACTCCAAGGCTGGCTTCAAACTCGGAGAAAGTCCTCCTCTGCCTCCTGAGTGCTGGGATTAAAGGTGTGCACCATCATGCCCAGTTTACTAAATCCAATTCAGACATTACTTTTCTTAAATCCCCAAGTGCTTAACATTGTTGGCTCAACTTGTTGATTGGGAGTGAGCTGTTCTATTGCTTTTGATGGCCATCTCTTGGGTATGGTTCTCTTATGTGACAGATTATTAGACAGATGGACAGAACACATTCATTCTAACCCTAAAACTTCAAATTCTTAACACCTTCCTTAAATATATATAAATTAAGTAGAATCATTTCTGTTGAAGCAAAATCCAAATTTGGGGGTTTTTCACCAAGAGTGAAAACATCATAAAATTTACTTGTAACTCCTACAGAACTGAGCTTGCTACACTTGTACCTTGTGTACAACTAGACTTGGGACTGGATATCACACTCTATGAGTTTTGTCACCCACATAGCCTTTAGGCATTCCATGTATTTTGCTGAATTTAAATGATAATTGAAAGTTGAGCATTTTGTAGCTCTGGGTAGATTTTGGAGTAAAGTCTTTATTTTTCTAATTAGCACCTCTTTTTCTCTCTACACAGAGAATTTCTTAAAGCTCTGCACAATGGTAATTCTGGCTGTATGCAAGGTGGAGTGATGATCAGCAGCTCCAAGTTGTAGTTGAGGTGAAAGGACAGACTTGTAGACGAGGCCTTGGGAATTGTAGTGCACTTACAGCAAAAGATACATTGTTTTTCTAAAAAGGCACTAGACAAACTTTTGGATCTTTCACCTATTTTAATTCTAATAAAAATGAATAGTACAATAAAAATAAATGCCTTTTAGTCTGAGTTGTATGCTTTGTTTTACTTTTCTAATTCACATTTCTCTTTGGCTAGCTTTTCTTCAAGCCAAAAATCCCAAATCAGTGGGGTCTTGACTCTGACCTGAGCTGCTTTAGTAATAAACGTGACCCTCATTACACAGAAACAAGTGTTGTGTTGGATTTTGTATGACATGTGTTTATTATCATGATAGCTAGTGTCCTCTGTTACCAGTTCAGAAATTCATGCTGGATTTCCCCCCTCAAGTAGAAAAGAAAAAGGAAAAGGTTAGCTTGTCAGTGTCTTAAGTATTGAATTTTTGTTGTTTGGTTTTTGGTGAGCTAAGAATGAAACCAAGGAAATTCCTGCACACCCCCAGGCCAGCATGCTTTCTGGGGTTTTCATTTATTTCTTTGTTTAGATTTATTTATTTATTTATTTATTTATTTATTTATTTATTTATTTATTTATTTATTTTTGAGGTAGGATCTCTAGCCCAGGCTGACCTGGAAGTTACTATGTAGTCTAAGGGTGGCCTTGAACTCACAGCAATCCTCCTACCTCTGCCCAGCTTGTTGTGCTTTGTGGTTTTAAATGAAGGTGCCAACAACTCAAACATGATTGACAGTCATGGAAACCCTTCAGGACTGAATGTTCACTCCGTTGTAAAACTTGAAATTTGAATTTTTTGTTTTTATTTAGCTATATTAATACCAAGTGCAATGGCATACTATTTGTGAGCCATTTATTTTAGAATTTATTGTACTTTATTGTAGAAGGGATTTCATGTATTTGGAAATCATTTTGGCCTCCTGCTTTTCTTCCTCAGAGACATGTTTTTGTCTCAATATCCTTGTGAGCTGATAAAACCACACAAGTATGTTGTAAGAGATGGAATTCTTTTGAGAGACAGTGAGTGTGGGTGTGCCTGGGCCTCCTGCCACTGCAGACAAACTTCAGATTCATGTGTCACTTTGCATCTGGCTTTACATGGGTATTGGGTAATCGAATCAAGGCCCTTAGGCTTTGCAAGCAAGTGCCTTTAATGGCTGAGCCATCTGTAACCCCAAAAGAGATGGAATTTAAAGTCCCATTTTCTCTTTATTCATCCCATCTCAACTCACAGGCTTTTTCTTGGAGTAGAGTTAAGGCAATGGTAAAGTTGACTTCTTAGAACCCACAGTTACATGGAAGGCCCTGACTAATGACTATCTCTTATTCTACTGTCTTATTTACACCATTTTAAATCTAACTAAAAGTCATCATCTAGAAAGGATGAGGTAATCCACAGTGCCGAAAACTTGATCCTCCTGCCTCAGCATCTGAAATTCGCTCATGGTCCACAACCACAGCTAGCCCAAAATACCCACCCTTCAATATAACTAAAACAGTGCAGTGAGTCACTTTGCTACTGACTTAGGGTCTCACTCTAGCTCAGGCTGACCTGGAATTCACTCTGTAGTTTCAGGGTAGCCTTGAACTCACGGCGATCCTCCTACCTCTGCCTCCGGAGTGCTGGGATTAAAGGCGTGCGCCACCACGCCCAGCTGATATTTTTATTTTTGATGTACTCTAGTTGTCACAGGCCAAGCTGGCCTTGAACCTGCCTGCATTTTCCTACCACAGTGCTGGGATTACTGGTCCAAATGACCCCGAGACCTTAGGAACCGTTCAGTAGGACAGGGAGTGTATTCAAATAAAGACCAGAACAAGTGTCCATGTGTTGAGTATTGGTGTTTCCACTTTCATATTCCTAAGGTTCAGGATGATGCTCTGTCAGTCAGCTTAGAGTCTGTCTTTGTCAGTGGGGAGAATGGGATCATTCCAAACATTCCTCTGGAAGCTCAAGGATGTGTTGGTTTTATTTTACAATGTGCAATAAACCTTGAGTCTGGGGAGTGGACTCCCACCACTGGGCTCTCCAGTGCTGCTCCCACTGGAGCACAGGCGCCCACAGCAAAGCACTATGACTTCAGAACAGGGTAAATTCAACTAAACAATAGCACTGGAATCTTTTAAGACATTTTGTGAAGTTTGCCTCCAGCCATTGAATGAATAATTCTATTTGTTTCTCTGTCAAATTGATACAGTGAAAGAATTAAGGATAATCTTAGACTTTGTGGGAGGTTTTAGTTTAGTACTAGATACAGGTAGTTATCTGGATACCGAGTACTCAGGTATCTGAGTCTGGATACTGTTCACATAACATACTTGTTTGTAATTTTTCATGGGTGGTTTTCGTCGTATTAAGTAGTTGTGTGATCATGACCTGGTTTTTAAAAAAAATATATGTCTTAAAATATTTTACAAGCCTTTTAGATGCATTTCCTTTAATTTATAAGATGTTATTTTTGATTCAACAGATTTCACGCTGAAAATAAGTACCTTGAATAATTCAAACTGTTCATTTTTAGGGGTTTCTTAACTCATCACAGACATTTATCTCAGTCTTGTGTTTTCTAATAATGTCATGTAGTCCTAAAATAGTTAAAACTTGGGGAGGTTTTGAAGGGGTATGTCTGATGCAGTATTGGCTCCAGGATGATTCTGGAAATATGGACTAACTGGGATTCAGGTGGTCTTTACTGCTGTGCTGCCTTCCTCAGTCTCATGCACATAACACGTGGATACTTGGCTTCATTTCAGATTTTAGGCATAAGAAAGTAGGCATATTAAGAAAGTAGGCATATATTTTTTAACATGATAAAGTAAATGTCCTGGCTTTGTGCTTGTTCCTTGTAGATGCTGTCTCTCCTGGCACAACACTCTCTTCACAAACTTTCACACTGTGTAGTGCCTGGTGCTATGTGATTTCCAGAAATCTGGCATGAGAATTGGTCCTTGTTTGCGTTTTCTGACTGCCGTGGAGCTGTTAATAAAGAGATTGATGATAAAGTTGTCGAAATGAGACAGTTGGGCAGAACTGCTCCCCGTGAGTGACAGAGGGCACGATCTGCCTTCACAGCCAAGAAAGCCACCCCCAGCAGAGAAGCGGCCGTGCCTGGACACTGTGCCAAGTGTTGAAGCTTTGTGGCGTCTCCCCTGACGTAGGCTCACTTCACAGGCTCACTTTACCTTGAAGTTAGGGGATGCTCAGAACAGTCAGTTGGCAGATAGGATGCTCTGCACTGTACAGAATTCTTCTTTTAATTTCTTCCTTCTTCTTTTTCTTTCTATTATTATTATTATTATTATTATTATTTTGATTTTTCGAGGTAGGGTCTCGCTTTAGCCCAGGCTGACCTGGAATTCACTATGTAGTCTCAGGGTGGCCTTGAACTCACAGCAATCCTCCTACCTCTGCCTCCCAAGTGCTGGGATTAAAGGCATCCGCCACCATGCCCGGCTCTTTTCTTTTTTTAACTGTTCAGGAATTATTTGTCCTTAATCTCAAAGCTAGTTTTAGTAGTACAAAAGCCATATTAACATTTTTCCATTAGAAAACAACATGATATACAAAACTCGATGAAAAGTGTGTCAAACTGCATTTAGACTTGGGAGGAGATCCCAACCATCCACTGATGCTACCATGTTTTGGGCAGTGTTTAAAACCAAGATAATGCATCTTAATAAATTCCAGCTTTTAAAAACCAAACCTAGCAATATATAAGTTTTCTATGCAGTATTTTTGACAACTCCCTTTAGGAGTTATTTTTTTAAATCCATTTTAATTGTGTCTTGGTCAGAATGCTTTTTCTTATAATTACTCATAATGCATCCTAATCCAGTTTAGCAAAATTGAATTTTATTTTGAAAATATGACCGCAGTTTTTCTAGAGAGCCTACATTTCTTCCAGATAGAAGCTTTCTTAAAGTCTTAACAAGTCAAGTCTGACAAGATCCAAAATGAGTGTTGGCTGCAGACAAGTGTTGGCTGGGGCTTGAATGGTCCCCATCGCTGATGGGAATTGTGTCATCTACCCCCTAATATCTGCTGCTGGTGTTCAGAGTAGGTTTTTTCTTTTTGGCTTTTCGAGGTAGAGTCTTTCTCTAGCCCAGGCTGACCTGGAATTCACTCTGTAGTCTCAGGCTGGCCTCGAACTCACGGCGGTTCTCCTACCTCTGCCTCCCAAGTGCTAAGATTAAAGGTGTGCACCACCACGCCCGTCTCAGTGTAGGTTTTTAGCGGCTAGAATTGTGGCTTTTTAAAATTGAGTTAGCTTCTCAAGCTTGCTCTCCTCCTGTTGCAGCCTCCCCAGTGCTGGGGTTACAGGTGTGTGCTATTGCATCATTAAAAAATTGGGGCAATTTGGTGTGGTGGCACATATTTTTAATCCCAGTACTTGGGAGGCTGATGTAGGAAGATCATCAACATGAGTTTGAGACCAGCCTGAGACTACATAGTGAATTCTTGGTCAGCCTGGGCTAGAGCAAGACCCTACAAATGCAGGGGATCACCTTAATACTGACTTTGAAAGTACAAATTTTTGCCTGTAACTTTTAAATTGCCCTGTTTACATTCTTTCTACTTCAGTTTTCCTAAACATAAGAATATTTTGTTTTTGTTTTTTTCTTTTAAGAAAACTTATGATCATTGTAGGCTTTATCTTGTTACATGTATAAAATTCAGCACTGGTTTATTGTGTGAAGCCCTAGATGTAATTTCCCAATATCACACGTACACATGTGTATGCAACTCTTAGATTTATAATGCTCTCAAAACATTAGGGACTTAACCATCTCATTGGTTGTATTCATGACAGCTTAGGCTCAGCCGGTAACACCAAGTGGAGTTTGCGTTTCATTATTGTCATCTCTGGACAGTGTTTGAAGTCTCAGGTTGGGCCAGGATTTCTCTTCCCAGCCAGTCACCTTCAGGATGTTCTGACTGGCTAATGTGAGACTTCCAGATACTCCTCAGTTTGTCACTGGTGGTCTTTCTGAGACAGCTTTGATAGGTAGCTCAGGCTGATCTCAAACTCAGTCCTCTTACCACAGCCTCCCAAGTACTGGGATTAAAAACCTGCGCTGGACACTGGTTTTCTTATCTCAAGTGAAACCATATGTTGGGATGTGTTTTATGCCTAGAATATATTAGCACATCAGTCACGCCCTGTAAATTGATAGCGCTACTCAAACATGCATGCATGCGTGCATACATACGTTGTTTCTCCTGTCTGATAGGCTGTGTAATCATAAGGATGAAGTAGTGCTTTGTGGCAAGAGTAGAACAGTGTGAGTGCATGGGCATGCAGGCAAAGTTGGTTGTAAGCATGCTAAGCCAGGAACCCACTGGGGTAAGGCAAGGGAAAGTAGCGGTAGCTTCACAGTGGGAAAAGGTGATTCTGTCTTGTGTCTGGTAGATTGTTGTCCTATCTTGTTTAGTGTCTTAACTCAAGTTTTATGTGGGAGAAGGTAAACTGGATGGTCTTGCATGAGCTTGGTATAGAGAACCTTTCTGGTATAATCAAACTGTAGCATGTACAATTCTGAGGCTACATTAGTTTCTGTCTTCCGCAGGAAGGCTTCCTTGGCAAAAGATTTCTTTCCAGAGTTGGCATTTGAAGTAGAAGCCCAACTGTCCACAGAGTAGGTGGAGGTGGCAGGAGAAGGGCCTCTGCTCTTTGCCGTTAGTGCTTCTTCATGGGAAGAGCTTTATGTGGCTCTTAGGTCAGAGGGAAGTGAAAACCACCTTCCATTGCCAATAGGAGTTAATGGCTTAGGTTTTGAGGTCCTAGGTTGGGGCTGTTTTGTTTTATAGGCTAATGCAACTGAAGGAGGAGAAGGAATTGTACAGCTTCAAGGCCACAGCTTAAGAGAGAGCTGTATTACTAGTGATGCCTAGTGTATGGGCTGCCGTTTAATTTGGGAAAGCTTCCTTAATTCAGTATGATTCAACCATCACTTGGCCACAGCATGCAAAGCATTACAGCTTCGTCAAATGGAAGATGAGACTGAGTCCAGGAGTGTTTCATTTGAAACTGGGAGCAGGCCAAGGAGGAATCCCAGCTGGAGGTCTGATGTATGGCCAGTTACTTGGGCCTCTGGAAGGATGGCACCCTGCAGAAAGTCAGAGCTTTGTAGGCTTTTTGTTGAGCAAAAGTCCACAACTGCCAATTACATTGTGGTAAGTGCCCAGTTTCAGGGATAAGACTTGAATTCTCAGGACATTCCTTGTGTGCGGCAGGTTTGGCCCATGCCAGGAAAGGTCTGCAAGTCTGCCCTTCAAGCCATCTGGCCATGTGCTGCTGAGTTCAAACATAGAACTAGCAGCCTTTCTTTCCTGTGTGCTTCTCAGCCCTCGCTATGTCTGTGTCCGCTCCACCTCAGCACTGGGCAGTCTCATGCCTTTCCAGTGGAGGTAGGAGGGTGCTGTGTGAAGAGCCTTGAGTGGTAGCCGTGTGCTGCTGATGCAGTGCCCCTGGTGGTGCCTTCAGTGCTCGGTTACTGTAAACCAACCTTGTGCTTCTGGCTTTACATGGGGTACTGAGGAATAGAACTTGGGTCATTAGACTTTGCAGGCAAGCATGTTAACCACTGAGTCATCTCTTTAGCCCAGATCTAGAAAATCTTAAATCTTAACCTTGTATGTGGAGTAATTACAGGTTAGTTGTGTTACAGGCTCAGCCTGGTTGCTGGTTTTATTTGGATGCAGTCCTGTGTCTCTAGTATGTATGTGGTCACTGCAGGTGCCTGGGCGATCGTAGATAGGGTAAGAGAGAGCAGGTGAACAGGAGGAGGTGAGGGTGTCGGGGAGTTCCTTCCCTGCAGGATGTCAGACAATGGAAGAAAGAAAAGTGAATGGATTAATCACATTGAGACTGAGCCTAAAGGCCACTCTGGGACCTGAGTACTGTCAATAATCTCTTCTGGCTTGTCAGTTGCATCTTGCCAAACCTTGACTTTTCCAACTGAATTGTATTCCATCTTACACGAATTATATGTGCAATGTGTGGTTAATGCCAACAAGAAAACCTCATCCAGTGATTTGCAGAAAAAGCCCTTGTGTTCTGGAAAGGCATTCTATCCTGTCCTCCTGGCCTTGGTGACCACAAAAAACTTCAACTTCCTTTTAGTTTCTAAGCAGAATATCGTTTTCTTCATAGTCTTCTTAATAGAAATCTGTTGGGCTAGCAGGTGGTTGTGGATGCTGCTCAGTGGTTTATGCGCTTGCCTCACATGCATGAGGATCTGAGTTTGATCCCAGGTACCCATGTAAAAGGGCCAGGTGTGTAGTACAAGCCTGTCACCCAGCACTAGAAGACAGGCTGACTGGTGAGCTTCAGCCAGTGAGAGACCCCGTCTCAAAGGAGGTGGATGGTGTGAGTGCTGACAACACCTGAGGTTGTCCTCTGTCCCGTCTTCCACATGCGTGCACACACTTCAGAAATCAGATTTTTAAAAGTATTAGGATAAACTTAATTTGGCCTAGGACTTACCACAGAACAGAAACTTCCCCAACACCTCCCACTCCCAGGGTGCTTTTCCCCTGTGGGCTTTGGACAGGACCAGAGTAGGGAGAAAAACTTGCCTTTTTCACTACAATGGGATGGGAGCATGCAGACCTCCCTCAGAATGACCTCTACTTTTATGCCTAGGCAGGTACAGAATTCTGCTGTGAGAAGGTGGGCATGCCTGCCCAGTCCCTTTTTTGGTCAGCACCACGGACAGTTCTAAAGGGCCTTTGTGACTGCTAGTTACCAAGCAATAGGTCTGACAGGAAGATGGTGACATAGTAAAAACTGGCCATTTCCAGTTTGGTAAAATACTTTGCCTAGGGTGACTCAATTAATTGATTTTAACCTGGATGTTTCACGCTAATAAGATATATTCTTGAGATATAACTGTTTTAGAGTATCTCCACGGACATTTGATTTGAGAAGGACATGGCTAGTTGGTTCTTTTTTTTTTTTTAAATATTTTTATTTATTCATTTTCAAACAGAGAGAGAGAGAGAGAGAGAGAGAGAGAGAGAGAGAGAGAGAGAGAGAACACCAGGGCCACCACCCTGTGGGTGTGGCATGTGGGTACTGGGGAATTGAACCCAAGGCCTTAGGCACTGGAGGCAAGTGCCTTAACCTCTGAGCCATCTCTCCAGCCCTAGTTGGTTCTTTTTTACGTTTTTTTCACAATGATAAGAGTACATTTCTGGGCTGGGTGTGGTGGCGCATGCCTTTAATCCCAGAGTTCAAGGCCACCCTGAGACTAAATAGTGATTTCCAGGTCAGCCTGGACTAGAGAGAGACCCTACCTTGAAAAACAAAACAAAAAAAAAGTACATTTCTGCTGTGTGAATAGCAATGCTACTGTCACACCTCAGATGCCTGGGCTGAGGAGGGGAGAGATTTGCAAAGGCAGGTCTTGAATGACTAGGGCTGACTACTGCATTGTGGAAAGCTGAGGCCTAGGCTGGTCTGAGGGGAACTTACTACATTCACTTTCTGAGAACATTTGCATCTTGGAAACTTTTTTTTTGTTTTTGTTTTGTTTTTCGAGGTAGGGTCTCGCTCTAGTCCAGGCTGACCTGGAATTCACTATGTAGTATCAGAGTGGCCTTGAACTCACGGCAATCCTTCTACCTCTGCCTCCCGAGTGCTGGGATTAAAGGTGTACGCCACCACACCTGGTTGCATCTTGGAAACATTTTAAGCCAATTTAAAACTGGAGTCTTGGGGCTGGAGAGATGGCTCAGTGAATGATTAAAGGCACTTGCTTGCAAAACTTAATGACCCAGGTTCAATTCCCCAGTACCCATCTAAAGCAAGATGCACAAAATGGTGTATGCATCTAGAGTTCTTTTGCAGTGGCTGGATGTCCCTGTGTGCCCGTTCTCTTGCCTGTTCCTCCTTGCCCTCTAGTGCTGGGATCAAAGAGCTCCACCACGCCCCTAATGCTTGGATCAAAGGAGAGCACCATGGCCCCTAGTGATGTGATTAAAGGAGTGCTTCACCACACTTGGTTCATTTTCATACCTGTGTTAGCCTGTGACTGCAGTGTTGGAGACACGTGGGCGACTAGTCCTGGAGACACGACACATGGGCTAGCCTGAGACTACAGTGATGGAAACACAGTGGGCTAGCCTGTGACTGCAGTGCTGGAGACACGGTGGGCAAGCCTGAGACTTGCAGTGCTGGAGACATGGTGGGCTAGCCTGTGACCTGCAGTGCTGGAGACACGGTGGGCTAGCCTGAGACAGCAATGCTGGAGATACGGTGGGTTAGCCTGTGACTGCAGTGCAGAACAACAGGAGAAAAGTATAAAGAAGGAAGTAACAATCTGTAACCCTATTTCTGAGAAAGGTTTTATGACCTCTGCATATTTTCTCTCATTTTTTTACATTATTTAAGTCACATTATATGTTTTATTAGCACCACACTATAACTAGCTGAGCCAATTGGCCAGATAAACAGTTTATACTGTTTGTTTTATATCAAGAGTTCCCCTGGAGGTGGTCACAGCTATTGAATAGGAAAAGTAGGTAAACCCAGAACACCCTGGGTGACCACCAAGCACTGAGGCATGTGTGCGCTCACATGAACAGACACCAGTCACGCACAGGCTCTGAAGAAAATGCCGAGCTGCTGGGGAGGGGGAGTGCTGCATTTACTTCAAATGGGCAGGTTCCCAGAGTAAGACCCCTGAAGCTAGTGTGCGGCTGGTGGGAAATGGCGGTTAACCAGAGAGGTTTCAACTCAACACAGTGCAACAGCCGAGATCTGGCCAAGCTCTTCATGGGGTTCCAAGAAGAAGGGTGAACACGTCCCAACAGTCCAGGGTCACCTGTGTGGGACCCTAGCACACGAGTGAGTACTCTGCCCCGGCTTGGCTTCTCTCCACCTGGCAAGTGTGCCCCAGTCACCTGACACTTAGAGGGATGGTCTGTCCCAGAGCCATCAAAGGCTGTGAATAGTGTGTCCCTGTCATTTTGGCCCTCGGGGACCACAGCATGCCTAGTCAGGTAGAGGTCCATGTTTCTGCAGCTGTCCCCAACGAAGCCTTTTACATCCCTGGTGTCCACTCTGAGTCTAAGGTTAGAAACAGCTGGTTCGCTGGTACACACTGCCACCCACCACTACCTGGTCTCTGGGACTCATTCGGTCTGTGCCAGGCCCAGATCCCTCTCAGTGCCCCTCACCACAGCTGGGAGGTTCCGTGCCTGGCTGAAGGATGGCCACCAGCTCCACTGCAAGCTCGGCAACTTGAACCAGAGGAAAGACCACCTTGCAGGCGTCGGGGAAAGCGCTGGGCTCCGTCTCTACTGGTTCTAATTACAGCTTCCACTGAAGGCTGAAGGGAAGGCACAGGCTGAACAATGAGCAGCTTAGCAGCCAGGCTGGGGGCGGGCAGAGGAGAAATGAGGACAGCTTGAAGAAGGGGGGGCCCAAGGCTAGGCTCTTCCGCCTCCTTCCCCTGCATCCTCTGGGAACTCGGCAGGGTTAGGTCGGCTCTTGCATGCCGTGAGGGTGGAAGGTGATCAAGTTCTACCCTGCACAACTCGTGCCAGGGAATAAATACCAGCCAGCGTTGAAGGCTGTATCTCATGACATCCTCCCAGCAAGCCTTGCTGCTCAGCAGCCCTGCCCAGGGCCCTGGCCTGTTCCTCTGATAGAGAATTCTTGTCATCAGGGGCTGTGAGGCCGGTGGTTTCTGTGAGCCTTGCTCCCCAGCCCCCCTCCTTTTTCCTGTGTTCACTGCTCTGCTTCTGATGTCTGGAGCAGAGGGGGCAGCTGCATATTGGTTGCTTCCTGGTCCGTATCAGAAGCAGCTTTACGATGAAGGGTTTATTCGTAGCTTTCAGCTTTGAGGGGAGTTGGTCATGGCAGGAGCAGGAAGCTGGCATCACCTCATCTGGGATGAATGCTGCTGCCTGCCTGGGCAGCTCTCGCTTTTATACAGTTCAGGACCCTGGCCCATGGAAGGGTACTGCCCACAGTTAAGGTGGGTCTTCTCCCCTTGACCTAATCAAGATGGACCACAGACAATGTCCAGACGTTGTACATGCACAGAGGCTAACCTAATCTAGCTAATCCCTCCTGAGTGATCCTAGGGCCTGTCAAGCTGACAATGTGAACCATCACAGACAGTAGGCAAGGAAGAGACAGCCTGGTGTTAACGGTGCCCTGGCCAGGTGCTCTGGCTTCCTACTTACCCATCAGCAACTCCATCTCAGAAGTTCAGATGTGTGGGAAAGTATGTTTGGTGGCCTGTCCGGCTCCCGTTGGTTGCTGTATGACCTGTGTGCTTCGAAGCTCTTGTCCCAACTCCCTGCCTATCCACCCTTGTCCTGCAGGCTCCACCTTACAGGTCATCTGCACTGAGCTAGCTCGGGTCCCTTGGGCTGCGTTAGGTCCCCTTCACCCTATGTGTAGCTGCTTTGTGGGGAAACAGCTCTTACATGTCCAGGGCCATAGTGCACAAGTCAACTTTGAAGACTATAGGTCCATTATGACATCCAGCAAACCTTTGAAACAGTGCCCACTCTGGAGAATGTAGCAGAAGCTCAGACAGGATACACTTTCCATGGTCCTATGCCATCGGGCACCCGACTACTGGACATGGTTCCAGCAGTTTCCATAATGGTCGATCAGTTCTCAAAGCAGCCTGTGGGAGGATTATCATTTCTTGGGGCCTAAGAATTCAGAAAAGGCCAGCGACTTGTGTGAGCACCAGCAGTGAGTGCCAGGATTCAAAACCTCTGACTTCTTAAGCAGACGGGTCTGAAGAGAGGATCTGGTGTCCTTGTACTTGTACACCGATGGGGCCTCATAGCAGGAGCCATCTGCCTTGGTCTCCCACTCTGCTGGGGAGAGACCCCTGATATAACCGTTCTCACTGGATAAGCTGGGACAGGACACCCAGGGTTTGGGGCTGTCCTTACAGAGGTAGGGGTTGCTGTCCAGCCCCATCCTTACACTAGGGCTTACCCAAAGTCTCAGAGGAAATGAAACTAGCTTATGGAATTTCAAGAAACCACTTTGGGCCTATCGTTTCGATTAAAAAAAAAAACATGGTGTCAGGGGCCTATTTTGTACTTCGTTCATTGGTTGCTAAGGCATTCGAGGGAGAGTAAAGCCAAGTTCACATTTAGTTTTAACAGTTTGTCCTTCTGAGGAGCAGACTGACTTCAGAGCCACGCCTGTGATCATCACAAGTGGAGCTGGTGAGGGTGAAGGAGGGCAGACAGCGAACACTACAAGCCAAAGCTTACGTATCAGGAGTCTGGCTAGCAGACTCTGTCCCTCTGCCACCCAACCCCGACTAAACCAAGCAGGAATGGGGAATCATCACTGAGCCGGTGCCCCCAGGTCATCCCTGTCCTTAGATCTATGGGGTCCCTGGGTGCTCCCACCTATGTGAGGTTAGCTCTGAGCTCACACTCCTGCTTTCACAGCTCACAGCAGATTCTCCTCCCTGACGTCAGCTAGCCTCATGCATCCTTGGTGCCATGGTAGGCGTTGCCACACACCTGATCCCATTTACTCTCTCCAAGAAATGGGCCTTGCTCACTGTCTTTCCAGACTGGGAATCCAGACAAGAGGTGTCTAGCTTGAAGGTTGTGTATGTCTGGTGCAGACAGCTGCTTTGCTGATCCATTTGCTAATTAGGGTAAGGGTGGGGAAAGTTGGTGGGTTTTTTTTTTTTTTTTTTTTTTTTTTGGTCTCAGCGGATTTTTCTTTTTTCTTTTCTTTTTCTGGTGCTATGGATCAAACCCAGGCTTTGTTCATGCCAGGCAAGTGCTCAATCACCAGGCCACACCTCAACAGTCAGTTGGCTTTTCAAATGTATATGTATGTGGCACACCAGGGCCTCTTGCCACTGCAAACACATTCCAGGTATAAATGCCACTTTTGCATCTGGCTTTTTTATGTGGATACTAGAGCCGGTGTGATTTGCAGGAGCCTTTGACCTCCGGCCATCTTCCAGCACCTTTTAACTTGACTATTTTCATATATGAGCATAATGTACTTTAATCATAATCCCCTCCCATGACTCCCTGCTGTTCCCCCTTCCACTGTATTCTTTACAACTAGTCTCTTCTACTTTGATGTCATTTCCCCCCTTCTCCATCATCCATGATGAAATGATGGAGCTAATACAGTACTGTGCAGGTCTTGTGTTTGTAACAACAACCCCTGTGAGCTCATTAATGCACCAGCCACTTCATGGCTGGAAGACATTATTCCAAACCACTCCTCCCCAACCTCTGACTCTTCCATTCTTCCACCATGTCCCCTGAGACCCAGAGGGGTTCTAGAGACGTCTCGTTTAGTGCTGAGCACTCGACAGCCACTTCCTCTCAGCCCTCCGATGAGTTCAGAATCTCTGGTAGTCACTGCCATCTTCTGTCAACGTTTTAAGAGCCCCGCACTTTGTCCCTGGAAGGGGCATTCATCGATCTGCAGGGACTGAGGTGCTTGCACCACGCTTGCTCAGAAGACCCTAGAGATGGGGTCCCGAGAGGACTGGAAAGAGACACTCAGAGTGGAGCTGAAGGAGCCAGATGCTGGAGTGTGAACTGCACCCCGTTCCTTGGCTGTTGGCCTTTCCCCTCTGACATCACTGGAGGAGAGCAGAGCGTTTTGTTATTTTAGTCTCTTACTTTTGTACTGATGTCATGGCCCAATGTAGAGCAGGTAAACGTGGGTTTCCTGGAGCTTTCTTGACCTACTTGAGCAAAATTCAAATTAAACACAACTGTATTTTCATAGCAACAAAAAAAATAACAAACGGGAATGTGTGGCTCCCAGCAAATTATTTCTCCTCTTGGTACCTCAGATTTTCTTTTTCTTTTCTTTCTTCTTTTTTTGGTTTCTGACCTGGAATTCACTATGTAGTCTCAGGGTGGCCTTGAACTCACTGTGATGCTCCTATCTGTGCCACCTGGTGCTGGGATTAAAGGCATAGGTCTCCACACCAGGCAAACCTGTTTTTCATCAGTTCTAGAGGCCCTTAGGTAGGGGTTCCTGAAGAAAGTTCTGGCTCCAAGCCCCCCTGGGTTCTAAGACTCCTCCATTGGGAATGCTTCCTGCCCCAGTGACCCCTCTCCCACCATGCTTTGGCTCCCTGAGGTGCTCCACCCATCTCTTTGTTTGCTGGGTCTGGAAGAGAAGGATCCTGGCCCCTCCTGGCTTCTGGGAGTCCTGATGAATACAGATAGAGCCTCGTTTGCATATTAGCACTGGTGCCAGTCTGAACCCAGCTGTGTGCAACGTAAGGTGAAATATAGATTTCCCCAACCCGGCCGCGGCTTCTCCACGCGACTAATGGAAAAGCCTTCTGAGTGGGTCCACATTGCATATGCATAAGCTCGCCCTTGGCTTCGGTGGGTGGAGAACGAACACACTCTCTCCCCCTGAGATTCCTGAAGTTTCCTTCAAGATTAGCAGGCCACTTAGACTATGCGTCTGAAATGACGTGGCTAGGTGCTGGACTAGCTTCTTGGGGTCTCCGAATCTTGAACCCACACCCACCCTCCTGGCCACCCTATCAGCTTAGCAGCAGGAGCATGAGGTGAGGGTCCCCTTCATCTGCAGGATGAAGTTTGGATCTCTCTCCCAGGCTTCCAGCCCTTCAGCAGCCCCTGAGCCTTTCCGCTTGCTGTTCCTTCTGCCCTCTCACGTTTGGATGGGGTGTTGGGAGGGTAGAGAGGAGCATCCGGAGTCTCCGTCTGTGTTCCTGGCTGCCAGCGTGTCCACCTCCACCTGGAGCTTGCCTCTGTCCACTCTAAATCCGAGCATCCCAGGGTCTTGGTCTGGCACCTGCACGCAGGTAATGCTGAATGTTCATGGTAACTCTTCTATCATAAATGCTGGTTTTTCAGGCTGGGGAAATGGCTCGGGGGTTGAAGGAGCCTGCCAGCGTGGGGTTCAATCCCGGTTTAAATCTCTGGTGCCCAAGTAAGAGTCAGATGCACAGGGCAAGGCGTGTGTCTGGAGTATGTTGGCAACAGTGGAGTTCCCGGTGTGCCCATTCTCTCTCCTTACAAACAGAATACAAATAAATAAATAATAAGGCCAGGTGTGATGGTGCATGCCTTTAATTCCAACACTCTGGATGAGGACCCCTGAGAGTTCAAGGTCAGCCTAGGACTAATGTGCCAGGTAATCCTGGGCTAGACTGAGACCCTACCTGGAAAATAAATAAATAAATGCCAGCTGTTTGGTTGGTTATTTTTCAAGGTCGGGTCTCACTCTAGCCCAGGCTGACCACTATGGAGTCTCAGGGTGACCTCGAACTCATGATGATCCTCCTACCTCTGCCTCCCGAGTGCTGGGATTAAAGGCATGTGCCTGGCTCTGGCTCGTTTTTAAACCTTGCTGAATCTTTCCCAGAAGTGTTTTGCCCAGGCTAAGACTAGGAGGAAAGGCATCGATTGCAGGGGATCATTGGAGCCCTTGAGCAGAAACCAGGAGAGAGCTGGTGTCTGCTCCAGCTACTGTGGCTACTGAGGGCCCTTGATGGACATGGAGGGGAAGGTGGGCTGCCTGTCACCTGGAGGAGTGGCTTCCCCCACCTTCTCTCTGCCCTTCGTCTGCCCCGGCTGGGTACGGTAGGCACCACCCCTTCTGCTCCTCCACGAGAAAGTGGGAACAAGAGAGGGGCTAAATTGGGTTTATATAGCTTCCCCCGTATATATTTAGAGATAAGAAGTTCATTTTGGGATTAGGGCTGTTTCTTGTCTATGCACCATTAAGCATACCACATCTGCTACCCAGCTAGCAATCAGCAGAATATTGAGAAAAGTTATAAAGAAATCTTTGCATCGCTTCATTTTTCATTCCCATCTCCCCGCATCCTGGCTCTCCGACTCGAAACAACGATATGGGAGGAATCCGAGCCAGGCTTCGGAAGCCCCTCCTCATGAGCTGGAACTGGATCAGCAGAGCCCTGAAAGTGATTCAACTTTGACCTGCCGTCTTTCCAGGTGTGCATGCGTGTGAGCATGTGTGTGCGTGGAGAGTGGAGGTGTTCTGAGGAAAAGCTGGGGACTGATCACCTGGTCTGGAGCCCAGTGACCCATGGCAGTCCTGTGCACTGTTCTGCAGTCAGAGGCTGGGGTGAGGACCCGGCTTAGAGGCCATTGTCCTGGGCAACCTTGGCCAGCTTTCCCTCTGTGGCCCTCCGCAGTCTCCTGGTCTCCAAAAAGAGGGTGTTGGACTGGGTGGTTTTAATTTGCTGAGTGACAGAGAGGACTGGGGAGGAGGTGAGGGGTGCCACGTAGAACGAGATCCCAATAGGTGGTTATCCCATGTTTCTGCCTTGGAGGCTGGCCTTCAAACTCCTGTTCTTCCTGCAAAGCATGAACAACCAGGCTGGGGCTCTCCCATGTTGGTGGCTGAGTGGGGACAGCAATGGGTGAGTGCTTCTGGAAGTTTTAGGCTGGAAGCCAGTGCCCCAGGGACCCCACTGTCTCTTTCAGGCAGCTGCCCGGCAGTGTGACATGTGATGAGTTAAACTGCAGGTGTCACTGTTAGCTCTGGAACTGGGTCTCTGCTGGCCAGTTTCTGGCCAGCCTACAGAGGAAGCTGGCTAGCCCTGTGTGTGGTTGGCCAGCAGGAGAACCCTAAGACTTAAGTGCCTCTCCCCACAGTGTCCTTGCCAGGCCCACGCACAGCGATCGTACTGAGCCACCATAGCGTGCCCTGAAGAAAGCACTATGGTCACGAGGAGGGCGAGGGTGCTGCCCACACCTGCTGATTAGGAGGGACATGGAAGCATCTCTCACCCACTCCCCCTCTCCGGGGAGGTGGGCACTAGCAGGGGCCTGTGGTGGGAGTGTGGATGAGCCTGGCAGTCACAAGGAGATGAACTCTAGGACACTGGGGTTCAAAAACCACAGGTGAAATGGGCAGCCTTTAAAAATCTGGTTCTAAGCCAGCCGTGGTGGCGTACGTCTTTAATCCCAGCACTCGGGAGGCAGAGGTAGGAGGATCGCCGTGAGTTGAGGCCTGCCTGAGACTACAGAGCGAATTCCAGGTCAGCCTGGGCTAGAGTGAGACCCTACCTCAAAAAAGCAACAAAAAAAATCTGGTTCTAGGGGATAGAAAGATGGCTCAGTGGTTAAGAGTGCTTGCTTACAAAGCCTGATGGCCCAAGTTCAATTCCCTAGTCCCCATGTAAACCCAGATGCACAAAGCAGTGCATGCATGCCCATTCTCTCTCTATAAATAAAATTATTTTTTTAAAAAAGAAATGATTAGCAGAGGATGTTCATTATTTTATTTATTTATTCTTGGGCTTTTTATTTAATTAAGAGTGTTTTTTTTTATTTTGTTTTTCTTGTCACTGCTGCTCCCTGTGTAGTCCAGGCTGGCTTTGAACTCAAGATCATCCTGCCTCAGCTTCCCCATGGTTGGGATTCCAGCCGTGTGCTACTTTGTCTGGTTACAGGTTGTTCTTAACCCAGAAACTCCAACCTCCTGGGTTTTCTCGTCCTGTCCTGAAGGACACTGAGGAACAGCCCAGGCACAGTCCCCTAGTTCTGTCCAGGGGGTTCTAAGTGGTCTCCTTTGATCCATCTGGACCACTCTGGACTGGCTCTGCTTAGCCCTGAGATACTTCTCTGTTCTCTCTCTCTCTCTCTCTCTCTCT
>PVHP010024492.1:0-26491 GCA_004024765.1 Zapus hudsonius | reverse complement strand
GAGAGAGAGGAATGGAGAGCGAGAAACGGAGAGAGAGGAATGGAGAGAGAGACAGAGAGAGAGGAATGGAGAGAGACAGAGAGAGGAATGGAGAGAGAGGAATGGAGAGCGAGAAACGGAGAGAGAGAGGGATGGAGAGAGAGAGGGGAATGGAGAGAGAGAAGAATGGAGAGAGGAATGGAGAGAGAGAAATATATAGAGAGAGGAATGGAGAGAGAGAGGAATGGAGAGAGGAAATGAGAGAGGGGGGAATGGAGAGAGAGGAATGGAGAGAGGAATGGAGAGAGAGAGGGGGAATGGAGAGAGAGAGGAATGGAGAGAGACAGAGAGAGAGGAAGAGAGAGAGAGATCCCAGGTCCTTCAGGTGCCCACTGCGTACCTCCCACAATGCAGCAAGCATTGGTCCAAAGTTAATCATCACAGAGATCTGCCAATCCTCTCTAGAGACGCTGCAAAACACAGAATCCATTTTAATAGTATCTTAAGTAATCACAGTGCACCCTGGACTCCTTCCCCTTGATCTTGTTCCAATGGGTAGGAGTACTCAGGATGTTTGCCGAGACTTAAATCCCTCCCAAGGTTACTACAGAGGAGAACTGCACCACTGGAGTGTGGCGGCCCAGAATATCAAGTGGAAGGAGCCAATTATCCCAGTTCCTAGGGACCCCATCCACCTGGTTTGCATATTCATGCATCTCAAATCCAGATGCTCAGTCTGTTCTGCAGGAATCTGGGGCCTCTTGAAGCTGATCAGTGATGAAATGTCCTCTTCAGGGGCCCTCTGTTCCTCCAATGTAGGCCTCAAGCTTCCAGGAGCAGATGTGTCCCCTGGCTGGATTGGGTGTTAGGGTAGGGGGTCAAAAGTCCGGGTATTGATTGACAGGGCACAGTCTTATTTTACCTGCTTAGAAACTATTCTAAATTAGGTTTCCCCTCTTCCCAGGGAGACAGGAATGGAGGTGGCTGCAGAAATGTGACTTAAGAGTAGAAGAGACTTGGTGTTTATGTCCGGGGTGGTCTAACGTACTGCTGCTTAAGCTTCCATACACACATAAACCATCAAGTGCCTTGCTAATCCAGAAATTGTGTTTTAGGTCTGAGGAGGGGTGAGAAGGCTTGTCCTGTAGACTCTGGGTGTGTCAATACTGATGCCCAGAGGGGTACCCTTGCCTAGGGGGTAGAGAGATGGTCCCCAGACTTGGTTGCATAGAATCACCTGGAAAGCCTTTGACACTTAACCGTGTTTGCAATTTCTTTTAACTTTTAGTTAGTTAATTATTTTTGTTTATTTAAGAGAAAAGGAAACAGAGCGAGGCGGAAGAGAAAGAAGAGGAATGCCAGGGTATCTTACCATTGAGAATGAGCTTCAGATGCATGTGCCACTTTGTGTGTCTGGCATTAAACACTGAGGAACTGAAAGTGGCTGGCACACAGTGCAAGCAAGTGACTTTAACTCTCTGAGCCATCTCCCCAACCAGCCCCTTGAGAGTTTTTAAAATCGATTTTGCTTCGAAATGGATAAATGGGTGGATCTAGAAGATTATACTAAGTGGGATAGCCTGGGCTCAAAAAGTTCTCACTCATGTTCTCTCTCATATGTGGATTCTAGCTTTAGATGCTTAGATTTATATGTGAGTTGGAAAGACAGGTCAACTGTAGAGCCCTGGAAGCCAGAAGGGGGCTATGAGGGAGGGAGGAGAGGGCTGAAGGGGAGCTAATAGAGGGGCAGAATACTAGGGGTAAAAAGGTCTAAGTGCAGTTAGGAAGGGATGTAGAGGAGAGGGTGGGAGAAGGGTTAATAAAAATTTAAGATGTTATGAATAAGCCATATGGAAACCTACTTCTTTATGAGCTAATGATATATATGCTAAAAAAAATGAAACTGGGCATGGTGGTATGCCTTTAATCCCAACACTTGGGAGGCAGAGGTAGGAGGATATCTGGGAGTTCAAGGCCATCCTGGACAAGAGCAAAACCCTAACTCAAAAAAACTCCAACAACAACAGAGAGAGGGGGGGAGGGAGGGAGAGAGGGAGAGAGATTGGACAGAAGTATCCTGTGGTGGTGGATAATGTTTGTGCCTAGAAGTCATAGATTGTTACTAGAAAAATTTCAGTGCCAGGGTTGGATACTGTCCAGCAAGTTGTGGGCCAGGGAAGCCACTGATACCCCCAAAGCATTACAGGCTATTGCCAAGGCTCTTGGTTACCCACCAGAACTATATGGTAAAAACCTATCACTGAAGATTCCATATGCTTGGGCCACTTTGGCCCAAGTATAAGTAGGATTTGAGCTGGGAGCCTCCTCCCTGTCGACTAGTCTGGATGCCAGAAAGTGCTATGCAACTTGTTGAGGGAAAACGTCATCAGTGATCTTAACCACCAGTGGACACTGCAATATACCAACTGGTACAATGTTGGCCTGTCTTTTACAGAGGAAGCCAACTTCTGACTGATTGGACTTGATGGGAGAAAACTTCTGCCTAGTACGGAAAACCTAATCAAAAACCTATGGCTAAATAGGTCATAAGCCCTAGAGGGAAACCACTACTGTTGTCTGGCTAAATGGATATATTATGCCCACAACACTCCCCTCTAAATATTATGCCAATATATTAATGCTACTCTCCATTTTGGTTAGAGAAGCTTTTTATTTTTTCAGACGGCAGTGACAACTGGGGTAACTCAAAACTCAACAACATGCTGAGAAGTGACAGTGAAGTGTTCAGCACTAAATAAAACTCCCCAAGAGGAGCCGGGCATGGTGGTGCACGCCTTTAATCCCAGCACTAGGGAGGCAGAGGTAGGAGGATCAATGTGAGTTTGAGGCCACCCTGAGACTACATAGTGAATTCCAGGTCAGCCTGGGCTAGAGCGAGACCCTACTCTGAAAAAACTAAAAAAAATAAAGTCCCATGTTTGAGAAGCCTCAGAACTAATTATCTATAGCCAAGGAATACAGCACTGTAGAGTAAATGCCTGATGTTCTCTCTAGCCCTGAGATCTGAGATCTTATGATTTTTTGCTGTTATCTGTAGGGATATAATGATCACTTTGGGGCTTTGCTTTGTATCTTCCAGGCTGATATGCCTTAAAACCCTCACTTCTACACTCTCATTCATTTCCCACCTCTCTTGCCTTCCCTTCCCAATATCAAAATATTGCATGTCCATTGTTGGCAATTTGGACATACAGAAAACTACACCAGATTAAATGCACTAAAAATAATCCCAATTCCAGTTACTGTCCCATCATTATATCCACTGTTTCCATTTTGACTTATATTTTTCTTTGTGTTTTATTATACAAAGAATACTTGCAAACATAGGAACAGATCACAGTGGGTAGAAGGGTCTGGGTGCTGGTTAAAGGAGGGAAGAGATAGGGATTACACAAACTAAATATGGAATGAGTCAGTACCATAGAAACCTTCTTGGTTAGCTAATGCAAAGTTATTACTCTCTTAGTAAGGAAGAGGGGACTAGTCTGGGCAGAAGTACAGTATAGAGGTGAAGAAAGCTTTACTATAAAAACATAGACACTTTATGATAAATTCCAGTGCCAGAATTAAGTTACCCTCCACAGTGAGCTGTTGGTAAGGGAGACCCATCAGGCCACCAAACAAAGCACTTGGTGTCATAGTCAGCCATGCGCAGTTGGGATGAATCTCCAAACCATTCACAGTTATTGGGGGAAAGGATTTATTGAAGTTACAGATTCAGGGGAAGTTCCATAAAGGCGAAAGAAGCTGGCCCCCTTTCACAGGTCCAAGCAGAGAGAGAACCCCATCACCAACACCATACAGTCATCAACAAAATAGGCAAGGGGGTAGAGAGAGATTTCTTTCCCCTTTATATAGCCTTAGGTCAGGGTCTTGCAACCCTATCCCAGACTTGCTGGCTTCTTGTGTCCTTGGAATTTTCTTCCTGCACTGCCCTCCCAGGAAGGGATGCTTATTTCTAGCTTCCTTGAGCTTCCTTACAACCTGCCCCCTACTGAGAGGCTGCCTTCCTGTGAACATCCTCAGAGACCCACCCAAGATTACTGAAAAGATCAAGCTGATAACAAAACTTAATGATTACACTTGGTTACCAACCAGATCTCAATGTTAAGAGGCTCTTGCTGAAGACACCATGGGCTGTGGTAACAGGACACTGAGAAAACATGATGGAACTGAGATGGAAGCCAGTTCCCTGTGGCCTGGCTCTCATATTGCTGGAAAGTGCCAGGGGAGCTGCTGAGGGACAAGGGTTCCTAACAGTGCAAACAAGCAGTGGATCCTCAAAGCCACAAAATCAACCAGCCAGGCAAGATGTTCATACCAATGCAACAGCAGTACTTAGGGTTATGTGGGTAAGGAACTGGGCTCTGATTGGATATGAGGCCCACGTAGTAGTGGAAGGGAATTCATGCTTGAGAACCAAGTCAGAAGCCTATGGCTTGGAAGGTCATAGACCCTAAAGGGAGCTCCCACAGTTCTCTGGCTAAAGAAGAGTCTGTGTGTATCTCTCTGGTTACAAATAAAACATTAACATTATTTTATTTATTTGCTTATGAGAGAGGGGGGAAGGAAGAGAGAGAGACAGAGAGACAGAGAGAATGGGTACACCAGGGCCTCCAGCCACTGCAAACAAACTCCATACACATGTGCCACCTTGAGCATCTGGCTTGACATGGGTACTGGGGAATTGAACTCAGGTCCTTCTGCTTTGCAGGCAAATGCCTTAACCACTAAGCAATCTATTCAGCCTAAGAATCTGATTTTTACTGGTGGCAGCACATACTGGTAAGAACCAAGGTACATAAATATGAAAAGAAAAAAAGCCTATTGCCTAGCAAAGGAGTCATCTCTATCACACCTCCCAGGGCCCAGAAGATATTACAGAGGAAGTGGAGGATTAAATATGGGTGTTGCTCTCACTGCTGGTCTGAGAACCTCCCTCAAGGTGATGGCAGTAGACACTGAAAGACTCAAAACTAATCAGACCTATGATACACCCTCCGAGGCTCTGGGAACATTGGGAAAGAGGGGCCAGAGAGAATTTAAAAGCCACAGGACTATTCTGGGGCATTGTCTCCTTCCCCCACAAAGACAGTTTGGTGCATTCATGGCCCCACAGTGAATACCAATGACCCCACTGAGCAGGGCCCTTAGTAGAAAAGAGGTGGGGAGAGGGAATGTAACCTATGGGAATATGACCGTTAGGAGACATGTTCACACGGTGAAGTTCTCCATTAAAAGAAAGCAAATAAAGCAGAAAGAGAAGAGAATACTTAACAGGACATCTATCCTCTTAACAAATGTTCAGCTATCTGGTCCGTTATTTTTTCACTATGGCACAATGTTACACAGCAGACCTCTACATTTTTTTTTTCCTTTTGTTTCACTGAAACTTTTTACTTCTCAGTAATTCCCCATTCCTCCCCCCTAGTCTTGGGCACCTACCATCCACTCCACTCTCCAATGCCTCGAGTAAATGTCATCATTCTGTATTTGTTCTGTGAAGGGCCTGTTTCACATAGCATAACATTTTCAGTGCTAATCTATGTTGCACCAGAATGTAGACATTTACCTTTTCTTCCAACTGAGTAGTATTGTGCTGTATGAATATATCATATGCCCTATATCCATTCAGATGCGTGAACTTTCAGGTTGCTTTTGCTTTCCACATACTGCAATAAAGTTCAATTTTTTTAATTAAAAAATTTGTTTTTGCTTTTTTGAGACAGGATCTCACTAGTGTAGTCCAGGTTGGCCTTGAACTCTTCCTGCCTTTACCTCCCAAGTGCTGGGATTACAGGTATGCATTAAAATCTTGATTTCATTGTGGGGGAAATAAATATTCAGATGCGGGATAATGGATCGTATGATAGTTTCATTTTTTGCTTACATTTCTCTGATGGCTTGTATGTTGCAGATGTGACCTTTTTAATGGATCTTCCCTTATTTCACTTATCAAAATCACTTCCCAATAGCATATCTTCTTTGATAAAATGTTGATTATAGATTAACATGAATAACTATTTCCTGCTTTTGATAATATTTAGATTTACTTGACTACAATTTAGGGGGAAATGTGGAAAACAGGCTAGAGAATAGGAAAAGATTCACCATGTCACGTTCAAGCCCCCAATTCATAATTCATTTAAAACACCTGGAGGCTAGGTCAACTTTGCATTGTTGTGACTGTCACTATTGCTGGAGTGAGTGGATGAATATGGTGAGTGCCACAGTCACCTTCTCAATGCTGGGACAAAACACCCAACCACAGATAGCTTATGAGAGGTGAGGATTCATTTCAGCTTCTAGCCTCAAGGGGTACGGCAGAGCCGAGGCTGGGTATCACATCTTGCCACAGCAGCTGGGAGGAAGCAGCAAGAGGGAGCTAGCTGTTGGAAGAGGAGCTCGGCCACTCTGAAGCCCACCCCCAGCAGCATGCCTCCTCCAGCAAGACTGCACCTCCCCCAATGCTACCAGCTGCGAACCATGCATGCAGAACACATGAAGATCTGAAGGACATGCCATTCAAACCACCACAGTGAGTCATTGCAATTCTAGCACTTATCAGGGCACCCAACCCTCAGGAGTCATTCATCAAGAGGCAATAAAATGAAGAGTATACTCTGAAGAAGACAAAAAAAATCCGAAATGCTTGCCTGCAGCTGAGATGCGTCAGGAACAGACTATAGAACATCATTTGCTTCTCGCCCTTGGCAAGAATCCAGGCCCCATTTTCCTACAAATACTTTCAAAGTGAGGGCTAGCGTCATGATTCACTCTCAGTAAGGTTTCAGGAAATTAATTGTTCCATTTCTTAAAGACCTTTTTCTGCGCAATAATTAAAGAAAAAAAACACCCTACACCATAGCGATTATCTATAATTACTAATGAAAACAGGTGTTTTAAATGCGTTTTCAAATTGAGATGTGAATGGTTCATTATCATAGCAGGCAAACTACCAATATCCAATTTCAATGGGATGTTGAGATCAAACATACAGTGGAGGGCTGTGGGGGGACAGAAAGGGAATAGGAGCTTCTTGGATGTTGCTCATTAGAAGGAATTTGGCAGGGGGCAGAGGTTGACAGCATTAAAATAAGAAGCGCGGAGCTCCTTGGGAAGGCAGAACACTGCAAGGTTCTGAGATATACAAAGCCCTCACAACGTGAAGTGGATACAAATCTCTTACTAAGAGTCCTCAGAGAAAAATTAACTCAATCAAGCCATTGTCTCCAAGCCCAGTTCCTCTACCTGTTGAAGAACCATGAAAAAAAAAAAAACCTCTACATTTGTTTTGCGACAGAACTTTTATATATAGGATACACAGCTGTTGTGGGGAGGTAATCGAATGAGTGGATGGACTCAGTAATGACTGGCTTATGCTTAGATGATGTCTGCTCTCCTATTTGCCTAGACCGTTCTCTTAATTTCTGTGAACTTATAATAACATAGACCAGACCTAACAGGATTCTAAGCACTGCAGAAATGAGAACCTTACTTCCTCTACTTCCTGTTACAATGCATGCTTGGAATTATACTTTAAGAATTTACACAGAAAACTTGAAGGTGGCTCGGGAAGTTGAGTGGTGCCAGAACTTGGTTACCTCAGTGTCTGTGGGTTTGGGGGACATACTTACATATTTACTTGGGGGCACTACAGCCCCTACACCTTAGTTTTAGTTCGGCATACTAGGGTGGAGTCACTATTTCTTCTAATTGGGTCCTTTACAGACCGACTAGGTTTAGAATCCCCCCACCCCGACTTTGTGATTTCCACAAAAAGCAAGTTTCAGAATTTGTTCTGTTTCATAGTTTTCTATGATCTAAGGTATTTGAGGAAATTACACATTGCCTTCTGGGAAATTGACTATGGAAATGGACACACTGATGTAATAGGAGCCCTGTGGCAGAGGTTTATCTGGAGATCATTTGGCCACAGAACTCAGCTTATATCTAAGAACTATTAACATTCCCCCAAAAAAACTAGTATTCTCTGGGGCATATTAAAAAAACATTGGTTTATAATATCTTTATGAATATATTAATGAGAAACTGAGCCAAAGATAAATTTTGGTTTTATTTACCTAACATCCTGGTAGACTTTTCCTTCCCTTACCCTCGCATGTGAGCTTGCAAATTTCCAATCGCAGACTCCTCATCCTACCTTCATTGTAAGGTACCAGATAAAACATAAAGGCATTTGGATAATGGCACACCCAGAAGCCATAGATTGTTAATAGAAAAATTTCAGTTCCTGGGGTGGGATACCTTCCAGTGAGTTGTTGGCCAGGGAGATTCCCAAGGCCCCCAAAACATTACATGGCCATTTCCAAGACTCTTGGTTGCCCTCCAGAATGAGATGGTAAGACCCTATTGCTGAAGACCACATATGCTTGGACTACAGGTCACTGAGAAATCAAGCTGGAGCCGAGCTGGAAACCTCCTCCCTGTTAACCAGCTGATAGAAAGCTGGAAAAAGCTATGGCTGCATGCAGCCCTGTGGAAGAGAGAAGTCATCAATGGTGGTGAACAGCAGTGGACCTTGCAAGCCTTAAGACAGGCCAGCCAGGCCAAATGTGCCAACTGGGGCAATAGTGGCACGTCTATTGTGGGGAAACCAACTGCTCTCTAATTGGACTGGAGGCCTGCTCCATGGGAGGGAATACATGCCTGGTACACGACTTAGCCTGCTGTTGTCTGGCATTATACATTATACATTATATATACATTATACATTATGTCACCAAACGGCATTTTTCTAATGTGTACTTTTCATCTATTAATGCTACTCTCACTTTTGGTCATGGAAACTTTCCAGATGGTGATGACCACCCAGATGACTCAAAAGGCACCAGAGTGCTGAGAAGTGACAGTGGAGTGTTCAGCACTGAGACATCTCTGTCACACCTTCCAATGCTCAGGGTCCATTTCAGAAGAGGTGGTGGAAAGAATTTAAGAGGCAAAGGAAGGGTAGGACTGCTTACAATGCAATCTGCCAGATATAAAATTGCCTTGATACTCAGGACTTCTACACAAGAAATTCAGAATTGGAGGAAAAGATGATGATATCAAAACAAAATAGAGACTGATTGAGAGGGGGAGGGGATATGATGAAGGTTGAACTTGAGAGGCGGAAAGTGCAGGTGGGGAGGGAATTATTATGGTTTATAATTGTGGAAGTTGTATATACAAAGTTTAAAAATTATAGAGGCAAGGGAGATAGCTCAGACGGTAAAGTGCTTGCAAGCATGAGGACCTGAATTCAAGTTCCAGAATCCATGCAAACATGCTAGTGTGATGGGATGTGTCTGTGACCTCAGCACTGGAGGATCCCTGGTGACTGCTGGCTACCCAATCTAGCCAAATTAGTGAGCTCCAGACCAGTGAGAGGCCCTGTCTCAAAAAGAAGTGGATTGCATACCTGAGGAATGACACCAGAAGTTCTTCTTCTTCTTCTTTTCTTTTGGTCTCCACAACCACAGTGCACACACATGCATTCACACCTATACACACTTACAAACACATGCAAAAAAAAACCCTTTTTTGCAAAAAAGCAATTTTTACATCCAAATTTACACCATATTTGCATTTGCTAAATTGAACAACCCTAACATTAGAGTAGATGTGCACCCCAAGTACTGCCAGTCATGGATCATACTGTCTGTACCAGAAATTGGTGACCCTCTAAAGCCAGGCCAATCAGAGAATTTCCCTGATTTGGTATGGGAGGAAAGGTAATATCTTTCCTGTCAGAAAGCTACAAGAATGATAGTGACCAAGGACAACAATCTTTCCCACTGCTTGGAGAAAGGCTGTCTGTGGAAGGTGAAGATAAGATCACCCCTAGAAAGAAGCAGAGAGTGGGAGAGAAAGCACCCTCACAACCTCCATGATGTTCTTTGATCTAGTCCTGCCTGAAACTAGCCCTATCTTTAACATGCTAGATACACCAGCCAATGCATCTGTCCTTTGTAATTTTTTTCTTAAGCTAATTTGAGTTGCGACCAATAAATAAGCATATCTGGCACTTGTCTGCTGTTGCCCAATTTCTGTATCATTTCACACTTGCAGGGCTTGTGCTAGGCAAATCTCATTAGCTCCTTCCTGGCCTTCAGGACTGCTCTGTTACACAGTGAACACACGGGGCTAACACTTCCTGTGAGGGCCCCACGCTGCCCTCACTACTGGTGTCTGAATTTGAGGAGAGTCCTGAAAACCCAGCACACTTGAGAACACTCACCAAGGAAACATATCAGAAGCGACTTTGCAGTTCTCCTTCCTGGCAGCTGTCAGTGGAATCAGGCAGGCTTTCTCCTCCAGGACACAGTGGAGTAGCTGTATAGCATGGGAACCGAGTAAATAAAACCGAGGGAATTCCCTCGTAAGCAGTGTCATGGACTTGAGGCTCAGTCTTATAAGGACTGCAGAGTGGCTGATGAAGAAGGGCATTGATTTTTCTTTCACTAGGGGTACTGAGGAGATGGTCCAGTGAGTAAGTGTCTACTGTGCAACTGTGAAAACTGAGATCAGATCCCTAGCACCCACACAGAAACTGGGTACAGTGGTGTGTGTTTATAATCCCATAGCTGAAACCAGGGGATCTCTAGGGCGAACTAACTGGCTAGGTTTGTAGGCAAATCAGCAAGCTCTGAGTTCAGTAAGACACTGTCTCAAAATGCAGGGTGGGGAGTGACTGAGAAGGATACCTGATGGCTTCTGGCCTTCACAGATGTGCTCACATACATATACACACATGAAAACATACACAAACACACATTCACTGAAAAGAACCGAAATCTTATCATATTCTGGGACTGCTCCAAAGCTCATTTAACCTTGCAGATTTAACCTTGCAGATTGTGTGTGTGTGTGTGTGTGTGTGTGTGTGTGTGTGTGTGTGTGTGTGTTATTCAAAACAACGGAGTGAAAGAAGCAAGGGCAACCATGCTCTAAGTAGGACTGAGGTGGCCCTCTGAGTTCTCTGGCTTCTCTCGTTCCATACAATCCAGCTGTTTTGAGTTCTCTGTTCCTTGTGGGTGTGAATCAAGACTTTTTTTTTAATCTCTAAATCCCTAGACACAAGCATGAGCCCTGGGACCCTGATGTCTGTGGAGAAATGAATTTGTTTTAGAGAGCAATTTCACCACCACTGTTCCTCTGCTGGAGTCATTGGGAGAGACTGACCCTCCTGTAGAAGTACAGTGGAAAATGCTTTCACAAGATCCATTCCCTGACCCCCCCCCACTTGCTCCCACCCCTAAATTTGGACAGATATTTTTTTCTTAGACATTGATGACAATATCTGGCTCCATAGTTACAGCATGTGGCCAAGATCAGCCAATCAAAACAGCCTCTTGCCCATGAGTACGGTGATTGGTTAAGTGATGGCTCCTGAACCACACACTTGCCTTTCCTCGCACAATTCTGCAGAATGATGGAGCTGCAATGCTGGCCATCCAATCCCATTTTCAGTCTGGAGGGAACCACATCTGAATTCCACCGAAAGTCTGGGCTTTTCTATTGTACAAGTCAATAAATGTTCTGTTCATCCTAAAGCCAATTTGAGTTTACTTTTTCATTACTTAGAACGGGAAGTCTTGGCTGATATATAAAGCCCCAAAGTTTCCCCCAAGAACTTTTGCCAGTGAGAGTCACTCCTTAAAACTCAATGCTTCCAATTGGTGTGATTGACTTTAGCTGAAGGCTCAGGCTGCCTTCTGATCTTCTGGGAATACCTTCCACCTTTTCTGTAATCTAGCCTGTCAGCATTTATTGAACACTCACTTTGTTCTAAGCACTGAGCCAGATGTTCCAAGACATCCTAATAATAGCAGAGATCACATCTGCTAGGTGCCAGCAGTCTCGTGAAATGGAAGAAACCTGGAGCTGTCAGCCTCAGATTTATTGTGTGGATCCACCTTCTCGCTTTCTCTCTCTCTCTCTCTCTCTCTCTCTCTCTCTCTCTCTCCCTCCCTCTCTCTCTTGCTCTCTTTCTCTTTCTCTTTCTGCTTCTCATCTGCAACGTGAAAGGAAGTGGGGAACAACTCTAAAATCCTTTGCAACATTAACATGGCATCTCCCTGTGTACAAGTAACGTATATCTGATGCCGTTGTCTGCTCAGACTACACCAATTCGGGTTTAATTGTGTAATCAAGCATCTCCTGTGAACACAATAGACAGAAACTCGTTCTTATTCAGAGTTTGCTTTTGGAGGTAGCAGGTCATCCCTAAGCATCGTAGTAAGAGAAATCATCCATTTTCATCATCTGCAGATTCCATATTGATACTCAAGCATTGTCCCGGGTCATTTAGAGACATGTGCACAGCTGTGCAAAACTGGGTTCTCCCCTGCATGTGCTCCCGCCGGGGTTGAACGAGGTGAAGCCGCCGTCTTGCTTTGGCTCACACACTGCAAACTGGTCTCCTTTGTGTGGCCCAATTAGAGCCATGTTTTCATGTCTCTGTGCTTTTATTTGCATGCATGTGTGTATGTGCACATGTGTGCATGTGGAGGGCACAGGCTAACATTGTCTTCTTCTATCTTTCTCATTAGTTACTGAGGCAAGTTCTCTCAGTTCTACCCAGAGCTTACAGAGACAATGAGCCTCACCAGGCAGCTTGTCCCAGGGCTTCCCTGGGTCTGCCATGTTCTTTTGTCAATGTTGGGAGTCTGGACTTCACCCCCTTGTGTGTTGTTTTGGAGATTTTTATGTTTAAAGTTGGGGCCGGGGGAGGTAGTAAGCATAGTTCCAAAGTGTTTCTTTTGTGGGTTGTGTGCATGTGTGGCACATGTGTGTGAAGGGCCAGAGGACACTTCAGATGTCAGGACAGAGGGCACCCTCAGGGGTTGCTCTTCAGGTGCCATATATTTTTTTATACTTTTGTGCAATGTATAATACGTATGTGAACATTACAAATCCATCTGTATTTAACTATCATGTGTATTACAGCACTTTTTTTGAGGATAAATTTTCAATTCTGGATTGACTAGTTTAGAAAAACGTTCTTTTTTGTTTGGTTAGTTTTTTGAGACAGGATCTCAATGTATAGCCTAGGGTATCCTAGAACTTGCTATCCTCCTGCCTCAGCCTCCAGGGTGCCAATGTGTCTATCACTCGACCATGAGATGAGATCTGAGCAGCAGCTCAAGAAACTGAACGTAGGTCCATTTGATTTCAAAGTCCTACTTCTCCAGGTTGAGGTGCACTATGGGGCTCAGAGGTACATGCTACCCCCCTCCCCACCCACCAAAACACATAGTTTTCTAGAATTCTCTCCATCTAAGTAGCACAGGGACAAAAACCTACAGAAGGAGAGCAATAAATGTCAGACTAGTAGAAAGCCTTACTGCAAATGGAGGGATGCATTTTTTTGAGCCTTTTGGGGGTGGGACTTTGTGACCCTGGAAGTGGCCATCTTCCTCACAGTCTTGGTGTGTCTGAGAGGCCTGCTGTACTTTGCAGTCCTGAGATTGAATCCAGAACCTTACACTTGCCAGGAAAGCACTCAACCACTGAGTTATATCACCACCATCACCCCTTTTTTTGCTTCTTGTGAGATGGGAGTCTAAGTTTTCCCAGGTTAGTTTTGAACTTGAACTTGCTCCATAGCCTAGGAGAGTCTTGAACTTGGGTCTTCTTGCCTCCTGAATAGTTTGGATGATGGCTTTGCCCCACCAGAAGAGATTTCTCTTGCTCATTTTAAGCAAGACAATACTTACTTCAAACTTGAAGTTGCATTACCCAAAATAAAAGGGATTAGATGCCATACTTTATCCTAAAATCAAATGTGCTCCCCCTAAAGAATACTGTAAAGTGGGGTTGTGCATCATTTTAGAGGACATGGCCCATTCTAGATCTTAATGGAATTTTATTTTTAATCCTTTACAGTCTAGGTTCATTTATTCTGTGTTCACAATGATATGAAGGTCAACATCTAGGGTAGATTCTGAGATCTCTTTGCTTCCCCAAGAAAGATTTCACATGGTTCTTATAACAGAAAATGTGCTCAGTTGTAACAGTGTTAGTTGACACTAACTGAAGAATGAGATGGTAATTTGGTGGTCGTTCACATGGAAATGATGGTTAATTCTCAAATAACAATGTCACAAGAAATTTTCTTTAGTCAAATTTAGTCAGTTGGACAATTTCATATATATATACATATACATATATATATACATTCATAGTACACATAGGCTGAGATATTCAAAATCACTGTCAGCTCACACATTAAGAAATGTTTAAATGGCAACATTGTATTGATTTGAGAGTTTTGATCTCATCTTTATCTTCACTTTGACAGTGGTGTTTTCAATCTGATGAGCACTGATACTGCAAGTCATATGGACCCAAGTTCAAATCCTTGTTCCACCTTATCATGGATGGAGCTCTCATATCCTATAAAACAGTGGTGTTAGACAAAAGTTAACCTAGATTAGGTAAAGTACAATGCCTGGCCAGGTGTGAGAGATGGAAGACCTAGGAGGAGTTTCTGTTAAAAATGGGAAATGATGGGCTAGAAGAATGGATCCATGGTTACAGGCACTTGCTTGCAAAGCCTGACAGCCTGGGTTTGATTCCACAGGACCTACATAAATCCAGAATTTAGCTTGTTTGTAGTGGCAAGAGGCCCTGGTATGTCCATTCTCTCTCTTTGCTTATAAATAATAAAAATATTTTAAAGAGCAATGAAAGATGGTGGAGGAATAACTGTAGCCTAAGTCAAGCAATTTATCCTCTTAGTGGCTCAGTTTCCTCCTCTAGGAAATGGGGTGCTAACAGGACCCACTTTGTAGAGTCGTGGGAAGAGCGAGTGCTTGGTAGGGTTCGAGAATGACATGGTCCCGTGATTCAAAATGAGGGATGGTTTTGACCCCTCAGGCCATTTAGCAATATCTAGTGTGTTTCTGTTTTTGTTTTAATTGTCACAGCTGATGAAGGGGTACAGCTGTCTGTCCCATCTGCTGTGTCAAGGCTGGGTATGCAACTAACTATCCCACAGTCACAGGTCAGCCCCACAACAGAGGGTTAGATGACTTACGTCAGCAGCGCTGAGATTGAGAACCACTCCAGTCAACAACTTTAACATGGCTGTCTTTTTCTCTTCTGAAGACTAGTTCTCCCTGTGGAGAGTTGTTCCCATGGAACAAAAGCCAACTGGCAGAAGAGAGCCAGGCTGGTTTTGTTAAGTGCGTTTGGTTACACTGTTAAAAAAATAAGGCTTAAAAATATCTCTCTTCTAAAACTCCCCAGGCTCTACCACCTTTGTGCCTGACTTTCCAAAGCTAAGTTAGGTTCAAATACCAGCCTCATCAACCTGAACAAGTTATAACTGCTCCTATTCTCACTCTACTTGGCTATGAAATGGTGATCATATTTATTCCCTTGGTCATCGTAGGAAATATAATGAAGATGCAACAAAAGCCCTTGGCACAATGTGGACACCATAGGCTGTAACAGCCACAGACTGCCACATCTGAGTGACTATTGCCTTTACATAGCCCCATGACACCTGCCCTTCCCACCTGTGCCCAGGCTAAAGAATTTCAAGGGAACAGAGCTGGGAAGATGTTTTCCTCTCAAAAGTCAAAAAGAATCATAAATATAAGAAGCTGTTAATAATTTGTGGATGCTGAGGAGCAGTCTGGAAGACTCCCTCTGGTGAGAAGTTCATGAATTTCAAGAGCACACAACCAGTTCCCTGTGGAGCCGAACCTCACATTCTCCATTTCTTTGCAGAGATGAATGCCACCTCTTCTTCCATTCCAAGAATCCCGCATCTTATTTTCTGACTACTTCACTTATTTCACTACAATTGATTTTCTATTTCAGAGCAGAGAAACACAAAGCAGAAACAGAATGCATCCCCAGTCCTTTCAGTTTCTTTAAACCTGATCCTCCAGGGAGCAGTGCAAAGCCCTTTAAATGCACATTTGTATACATAGAAGTTATGTGTACGTGTGTGGGGGAGTAGTGATTGTATGCATACTGCATGAGTGCTTATACTTACTTATACATATATGTGTATATGTGCTTATACTTACTTATACATATATGTGTATATGTTCATGACTGTACCCATAGTTGAATATGTGTATCTGTGTCTGATGTCTTTATATGTGTGTCTTTATATGTCTCAGGATTTATGCGTAAAGTATCTGTATAAGTTATAACTCACATATAAGTCATTTATCTACAGTGGTTGTTATTGAATTGGTGTGCATTTGTGTGTGTGAAATGATTAATGTAGGTCTACATAAGTTTTATATTTTGCTTATAAGCACATGAGATGGTTTGTTCAGAGCATATGGACTTATTCATATATGTATAGATATGCATGTATATGACTTTTTGTGTACATATAGCAGAATATAAATATGTGTTAATGCTTATGTGTTCTCAGCAAAAATTATCAGTGGCTATGTATATAACTCATTTGTGTTCATGCTTGTATGCATGTGAAAGAGAAGAAGACATGCAAACTCTAGTAGATTTTTATTGTATTTATTTGAGAGAGAGAAAGAGAAAGAGGGAGAAAGAGAGAACACTAGAGTCCTTGCCACTGCAATCAAACTCCAGCCACATGTGCCACTTTGTGCATCTGGCTTTACTGGGTACTAGAGAATTAAACCTGGGCCAGCAGGCTTTGCAAACAAACTACTTTAACCTCTATGCTATCTCCCAGCCCTCTTCAGTGGATTTTTACCTTTGTGGCAGAGAGATACACACAGAGAGAGAGAGAGAGAGAGAGAGAGAATACCACCTTGTGGATCTGGCTTATGTGGGTACTGGGGAATTGAACCCTGGGCCTTAGGCACTGGAGGCAAGTGCCTTAACCGCTAAGCTATCTTTCCAGCCCTGGAAATTACTTCTTGAACTAGATGTGTTCCCTACACAGTCATGTTGGGAAAGAAGCAAAGATAAACACTATATAAATTCTGAACAAAAGTAATTAGTCAACTAGTTCCTCCTTGCCACTGTAGGTGAACAGTTACTAAAATTTAAAAATAAGGGTGTATTTAGAAAGTAGGAAGGAAGATCTTCTAACAAGCTTACTTGTGTGCCTGGCATTCTCAGAGAAGCCTGGAGCTGGAGAAACCAGATTTGCACCCACAGAATCTCATTTTATTTACATTCGAGTGAACCACATGTCAGTAAGGAACATACTGGAAATCCCAGCTTTGCTGTGTTTGCTGATTCACGTATAAGGGGTTGCCACTTGAGTGATTTAATAAATGATGAGGAGGACAGCTTGCTGTTTCTGGAGAGGGAAGCCAGGAGATTTTAACAGATTTCAGAAACTTCAAATCAGAGGTGGCTTGAGCTGGCAAGGTGCTTACACCTCCCCTAGGTTAACTGCATGTATTGCACGGATAAGGAAACAGGCCCAGGATCGGAGAGCTTCTAAGGGCTGGGGATTTAACACTAACAGGACGAACAAGTTTGCCCTGGAGCTTACGAGGTAGAGAGGGAGGGGTGAATGTCTCATCCCTCTTCACTGGGCTAATCACGCAGCCTTCATTCTACTCCTCCAAGTTCCCTCCCGCCTTGGGTCCTTTCTCTTGCTATTCCCTCTCCCTGGAATATTCTAGGCCATCTCATGTTTTATTTCTCCTTATCATTCCCAGATCCAGTGCTTATCCTTCCAGGGCTCTTCTTGATATATACCATCAATCACTTCTTAACCCCACAGTCCTTTCCTAGGAGATCAGCACACCGTGTTATCTTTTAACTGGTAGATAGTTCATTTTAGTCAGCATGTTTGGCCAAAGGAGTGCTCATACAGTGGATGAAATAAGATGTCATTTCTGGATGTGTCTGTGAGATTTTTTCCAAAAAGAGATTAGAATTTTTATCAGTAGACTCAATGTTTGTACCCATAGATTAGTGATGTTCTCAGCCTTGACCAAGAAGTTTCTTTCTGCAATGGATAAAGGTTAATGAAGAGATACATAGCAGGCAAACTGCTTGAGGAGTGACTATTGTGTGTTCAGCCCTACATGGTACATCTGAATCACTCCCTCCAAGGCTCCGGAAACCTTGAGGAAGAGGAGGGGCCAGAAAACATTGTAAGGGCTGGAGAATGCAGAGAAGCACTATGGAATGCACTCTTCTGGATGGGACTACCGCATCCATGAACTCAGAGCAGCTATGATTTCCTGCACCAGATGGAGCCCCAACATTTCATCATGGAGAGTCTCACAAGACCCCAGTCCTCTCAGAGTAGTTACTGGAAGTTAATAGTTTCTGGGGAAGGGTGAGTCATGTTCTTTAGTAGCATTACCACTGGTAAGTTGCCCATACTCCAGTAAATAAATCCCTACCCATGCTCATGTGTCAACACAAATTTAACTCAGTGAGTCACAGAAACAGGCATGAAACTAGGAAGAAGTCTTGAACTGAATTATACCTCACTTTCTCCCTGCTCTCCAGTGTGCAGATGGACCATAAGACTTCTTAACCTTCATAATCTATGTGCCAACTCTCACCTATAAATATCCCATCAGGATAAAGATTCACTGGCATCAGATGCCAGTGCTCGACATGAAGGACCTCACATTCTGTTTCAGAAGGTGTGTGCCAAGATTGTTGTAAGTGGCAAGGCCTATCTCCAAAAGCTTAAGCAGAGAGATAAGGTTACTAGACTGTAGAGCTAGAAAGTCCCTGCCTCTTTTCAAGAAAGCTGAATGAATGGCAGTGGAGTTCTCTGAACCCATTTCCTGCACCTCTTCTTGGAGCTTTATCCACATGGCAGGCAAGATAGTCATCTGCAACCTCAAATTTACATCCTACTTGCTTGTCATGCAATCATCTCTTTCAAAAGTCTAAATTAAAAGTCCTGGAAGGAGTCTGGCTGGTTGGGTATATGTCATATGTTCTTCCTGAACCAATTATTATGGCCCATTGGGTGGGTTGTTCTGATTGGACAGACTTGGATACATTGTGATAATTGAATTGGATTTTGCTGCTAGTAGAACTTTCATGGAAGGTTCAGATACAAAAGAAGGGAGCAATTCTAGATAGGTCAGAGCTCCACGTGCCCCTGTGACAGACTAGAGCATGTAGGAATGGACAGTCCTTTGCGAGGTTGCTGACTTCTCATTGGGGTGACAGGTGATAGTGTTGAGGGAGAGGGGAGACTGCAACCAATAGTGATATCTGTTTGAAACAATGACTGCTTCCAAGATCAGCCTTTTCCATCACTTTGTAGGAAAGAATATTTAGTCCTCTTAGTTCACTTTTGCCAAGGGTAACGGCTAACCCTAAGATTCTTACCTGTTTTGGCTCATTGCTTAAATTAATATTTGACTGTCTACTTGTTTCTCCCAGGTAAAGAAATCTTATTCAGGAGAATGAAGGAAGATGTTTACTAGGAGTTCAAAGCCAGACTGGGTTAAAGGGTAAAACTATCTCAAAATAAGCAAACGAACAAAAATCGAATATGCTTGTTCTAAATTTATTTGTTTAATTCAATGACTGGTGAAGGAAATCACAGCTAGGGTGTAAGTTCTTCAGCCAAGGTAGAGTCTGGTTCATCTGTGAAACCTTTTCAAAAAGATATTTGAGCATCACTGATAGAGACAGCATATGAAATGTGGCCAATGATGCTGCCAAAACAGAGAAACATCATAGCATTCACGATCAAGGGCTCTGCAGGCAAATATCAGTTTTTTTATCGACAGGTTGGGTTCTTGTGTCAGTTTGTCAAATTCCCTCAGTTCAGTTTACACAGCTCTAAAATGGGGTCAAAATGAGACTATATCTGAGCCATTAAAATATTTGTTGAAAAACAAACTTTGAGTCCCAACACTGGCAAGGTGGAGACAGGTGTATCCCTACAGCCTAATTGGCTAGCTGTGGGCCAATGTGAGACCTTGTCTAATAAAAGATAGATAATGTGTCTAAGGATGACATCTGAGGTTGTACATACATGTGCACCACACACAAACATTCAGATCTGTATATAAACAAGCACACATAAAAAGCAACAAATATATGCCAATCCTTCTGTGTTGCAGTTGTTATTCAAATGTGACTCCAATTTCTGTCTTCACATAGATCTTTCTATTATCATGATATTGAAAATCCATGGCACACTTGACTGGCGAGAGGCCAGGTATGTTTTGGGCCAGTGTGTTTGGGGAACCAGTGTGTTTGGGGCCTGTGCACCCCAGGCTGATGAGGGACACAGTGTGTTTAGGACTGATGTGCTCCAGGCAGGTGAAGGGTGTGGTAAGTTTGGGACCTATGCACAAGTAGTCCTAAGGGGAAAACTTACAGCACTAAATGCCTTCATAACAAATACAGAAATATCACAAATTAATAACCCAATTACCTACCTAAAGGCATTGGAAAAACAAGAACAATCCAATTCTAAGAGTTCCTTATGGAAAGAAATAATTAAGACCAGAGCAGAAATTAATAAATTATAAACTATGAAAACAACTAAGAAAATTTACAAATGAAAAACTGGTTCTTTGAAAAAATAAACAAGATAAATAAACTCCTGACCAATTTGATCAAATGGAAAAAAGTCTCAAATTAACAAAATTAGAGACAAGAGAGAAATCACAGCAGTATTCATCAATGAAATTTGAAGAATCATCAGGACATTTCCAAAACCTCAACTCCACAAAATTGGATAACCTAGAAAAAAATAGATGAATCCCTGGACACATACCACCTACCAAAACTAAATCCAGAGCAAATAAATTGCCTAAACAAACCTATTACATCCATTGAGATTGAAAATGCAGTTAAAAACCATCCCCAAAGGAAAAGTCGAGGCAGGATGGATTCTTTGCTGAATCCTACCAACTATCATCAAAGAACTTAAATCACTTTGTTTCAAGCTTTTTCACACAATCATAGAACAGGGAATGCTCCCCAACTTCTTCTATGAAGTTATCATCATGCTAATACCCAAACCTGACAGACATATAATAAGAAAACTATAGACTGATATCTCTGATGAATTTAGATGCAAAAATCCTCAACAAATCCTCATCACCCGAATTCAATAACACATCAAATGCATTATCCACCTTTATCAAGTAGGCTTCATCCCAGGAATGCAGGGAAGGTTCAACATATGAAAATCAGTCAATGTAATTTAGCACAATAATCATAAACAGAAGAACCACATGGTCATTTCAATTGATGCAGAAAAGGCCTTCAACAAAATACAACACCATTTCATGATCAAAGCTCTGGAGAGAACAGGCATGGAGGGTTTATATCTCAACATAATAAAGGCTATATACAAAGCAACTGTGATGGTTATGTTTTGTTCTCAACTTGACCTTTTTAGTAATTTTAGTAATCTGATGTTACAAGAAGGCAACCCTCTCAGTAGGGGACAGGATGTAAGGAAGCTCAGGGGAACTAGAAACAGATATCCATTTCTGGGAGGGAAATGCAGGAAGGAAATTCCAGAGACTCGTAAGTCAACAAGTCTGGGAAAGGATTGCAAGACCTCACCATTAGGCTGTATGAAGGGGGAGAAAAATCTCTCTCTTCCCCATGCCTGTTTACTGTTTTGTGTATGGAGCTAGGTAAGGGTTTTTCTTTCTCTGCTTGGACCTGTGAGAGGGATCCAGGCTCTGTCACCATTATGGAACTTCCCCTGGATCTGTAGCTTTAATAAATCCTTTCCTCACATAAACTGTGCCTGATTTTGAGGCTCATCCAAGCAGTGTGTGAGCTGACTATAACAGCACCTAAAGCCAAAAACATACCTAATGGGGAGAGACTCAAGCAGTTCCCAATAAGATTAAGAACAAGACAGGGATGCCCAACTCTCACCACTGCTCTTAACATAGTACTAACCCAAGCAATAAGGCAAGAGAAAGTAAACGTGATACAAACTGAAAAGGAAAAAGTCAAACTAGCCCTATTTTCAGGTAACATGATCCTATACATAAGTGACCCGAAAGACTCTACCATAAAACTCTTAAAGGTAATAAATTTCTTCAGCCAAGTGGCTGGCTATCAAATCAACACACGAAAATCAGTAGCCTTCTTATATGCAAAAGACAAACATACAGAGAAAGAAATCAGAAAGACTGTCCCATTTTTCAATAGCCACAAAAAGATCAAATAACTTGGAACAGGCAATTCTACCAAAAGCAATATACAGATTCAACACAATACCAATAAAAATCTTAGCATTATTCTTCACAGAGACAGAAAAAAAATAATCTCAAAATTTATATGGAAAGGCAAAAGGACTCAGATCTCCAAAATTATCATGAACAAAAGAAACACCTCTGAAGTTATCACTATACCCAATTTGAATTCATAGTAACCAAAATGGCACGGTGCTATCATAAAAACACATAGACTAATGGAATAGAATTTGAAGACCCAGCTCTTAGTTCAAGTAACTAGAGCTACTTGATCTTTTACAAGGTGTCAACAACATACACTGAAAAAAAAACAGCATCTTCAACAAATGCTGCTGGACAAATTGGATAACCACATGTTAAAGAAAATTATAAACTACAAATGGATTAAAGACCTTAATATAAGACCTGAAACTCTTAAATGATTGGAAGAAAAAATAGGGGGAACTCTCCACAATATAGAGTGAGGAAAGACTTCCTTAACATTACCCAGTAGCCCAGGAAATTAAACAATCATTCAACCAGTGGACTTCATCAAGGTAAAAAGCTTTTGTACAGACAAACATACCATAATCAGAGGCAGTGGAACTAGAGAAAGTCTTGACCAGCTATACCACTCATGGTGACCTAGTATCTAAATCTATAAACAGTCTATGGCCATAACACCCTGAATGCCCCGATCTCATCTAAATCTATAAACAACTCAAAAAATAAGTAATAGAGGCTGGAGAGATGGAGCCAAGGTTAAGGCTCTTGCCTGCAAAACCTAAAGACCTGAGTTTGATTCCACAGTGCCCACATAAAGTAAGATGCACAAAAGGGGCACATGCATTTGGAGTTTGTTTGCAGTGGCTAGAGGCCCTGGCGTGTCCATTTTATCTCTGTCTGCATCTCTCTGCTTGCAAATAAATAAATAAACACAAATAAAAAAATAATAAAAAAATCAAACAATCCACTCAAAAAACAGGACAGAGAACTGAATAGGGAATTCTTAAAGGAAAAAGCACAAATGATTCAAATGGTTAATACTCACTTAAGAAAATATTCAACATCCTTAATCTTCAGAAAAGTGAAAATTAAAACAACTGGGACTTTTGATTACAATGGCAGCGTAGTAGTCTTGCCTAAGCAGCTTGGGGGGAGGAGTGAGGCAGAAAAACCACATAATAATATACTCTTCTACTGAAAAGCAAAGGGGTGTAAGGAATTAATAGCCCCAGCAGAGAAGTAGGAGAGACCCAGGGCTTCAGCAACCCCACAACCAGCCAGAACCAGCTCCAGCCGCAGCTCTCATGGTCAGCTGGGAAGAGCTATGTAGTGGCCCTGCCTGAGCTGTCAGGAACAGAACTACCATGAAAGAATTCTCCATGAACAGCATTATCGTGAGAGGATTCTCCACCTACATGGGCTTCGCAAAGTTAAAAAAAAACCTGAATGGGAAGACAACAGGGACCAGCTGAGCAGCTCTGTAGCAGCTTCAGACATCCTCCACAGCTTCCCCTCCACCAACTGCCAGCACTGGAAACCACTGGAGATCTGGTGACTCCAGGGGATCAGAGCCACCCCTTAGCCACACAGCATCCGGCACAGCCAATCGGAACAGCAGACCCACTGACCCAACCACAGTGCAACAAAGAGGGAACCAGCCTTACACTCAGCATAGGTAGGACTGGAAACCAACCCAAAAAGTAACAGGACCATCTTATACTGGGCAATGCTTACCTCCAAGCCAGGTGTGTAGCCCTGCACTGGAAGTGATAATTGCACCTTCAATGTCAGGGCAGGCTATGTGTTAGAGTTGATTGATGTACTGCTGGCCAGCCTTGCCATTCTTAAATAAACTGTGTTTTGGGAGTGACTTTTGTCGCTTTTGATATCTCTTGATTTATAGTGGCTTTTTGTCTTTTTCTTCTTTCTTTCATGGGGGCAGGGTCTCACTAAGTCCCAGGCTGACCTGGAACCCATCACAAACCAGGAATGGCAACTCTCTGTAGACAGAATTAAGGGTGTGAGTCATCCCACAGCCTTAGGAACTTTGCCTTTGTTAGATTACTCATTTAATCCCTACTCTTGCATAAATACTCTGTTCTGGTTTTCTTTATGTGTATATATTGCCCAGTTGGATATTAGAACTGGCCTGTATTTTGCTCCACACAACCCACTAGAATATTTAAACAGCAGGCAAACACAACACCTTGGTTCACTTCTGTTGTCACTCTGGCAGTAATGTAAGAGCCACACCTAGAACCTTAGACTCCTACCCTGGAAATATATAACTTTTGATTTATATATCTAAGAATACAGCAGATAATTAGAAAACACAGGGTTTGATTTAACTCAAGATGCAAAACTCTGTATAAGAAACATAAAAAACAGTATAAGAAACATAAAAAACAGTATAAGAAACATAAAAAACAAGACAATATCATCCCACCAAAAATTATAAATCCATCATAAATAACCTCCAGTGAGTCTGACTTAGATGAAATGCCTGAGAAGGAATTCCAAAGAATGATTATAACTATGCCCAAAGAAATCAAAGAAGAAAACAACTCCTTAAGGAATCCCAAGAAAATGCAGGAAAGCAACTTATTGAAATAAGGAGGTCAATACAAGATAGGAGTAAGGAAATAGAAATACTGAAGAAATACCAACCAGAAATACTAAAAATGAAAAACACAGTAAGTCAAATAACAAAACTGTAGAAAGTCTCACCAATAGAATGGATCAAGGAGAGGACAGAATATCTAAACTGGAAGACAAGGAGGCAGAACTGAAATGGTCCAACAAAGAGGACAAACTAATTGGAAAGTATGAATGGGAATTTCAAGACATTTGGACACCATGAAGAGATCAAACACAAATATTCAGGGTATAGTGGAAGGATTGGAACTTCACTCTAAGGGCATATCGGGTATTTTCAACAAACTCGTAGAAGAAAATTTCCCCCAAATAGGGAAAGTGATGCCAATGCAGATACAGAAAGCATTTAGAACACCAAACAGACAAGACCAGGAAAGAACCTCTCTTTGCTATATTAAAATTAAACTACTAAACACAGAGAACAAAGCAAACATATTGAAAGCAGTTAGAGAGAAGCATAAAGTAACCTATAAAGGCAAGCCCATAATGATAGCAGTAGATTACTCAACACAAACTTTAAAAGCCAGAAGGACCTAGGGTGATGTATTCCAAGTTCTCAAAGATAACAACTGTCAACCAAGATTACTATATCAGGCAAAGCTATTCATTCCATTTGAAGGAGAAATAAGGGCTTTCTATAGCAAAAAAACAGTCTAAAAGAATATATGACTACAAAGCCAGCTCTACAGAAAAGACTCAAAGGGATCCTTTAGACTGAAGAGAAAGAAAAGCACATACATGAGAAAACAATAAAAAACAAACCATATTCAAATAATAGATGCTAAAAGTAAAAAACGGCAAAAGCAAGAAATGGCAAGAATAAATACACATCCTTCAATAGTAACTCTTGACACCAATGGCCTCAACATCCTACCCAAAAGACACAGACTTGCAGATTGGATTAAAAGGCAGATCCTTCTGTTTGTTGCCTTCAAGAAATGTACCTTTCTATAAAACACAGACAGAATTAAATGAAAGGATGGAAATGGTATTTCAAGCAAATGGGCTTAGGAAACAAGCAGGTGTTGCTATAAGACAAGATAAACTTCAAACCAACAGTAGTTAGGAAAGACAAGGTCACTACATATTGATTAAAAGAAAACTTCAAGAGAAGAACATTGTAATTCTAAACATGTATGCACCAAACATGGGTGCTCCCGATTTTATTAAACAAACACTACTAGAATTAAGGTCACAGATAACACCAAGTCCAATTGTATTGCGAGATATCGACACCCCACTGTCACCAATTGACAGGTCATCCCAGCAAAAATAAACAGAGAAACATCTGGACTAAATGGCATTATAGAAGAAATAGACCTAACAGACATCTATAGAACATTTTATCCAAATACTGATGAATACACATTCTTTTCAGCAGTACATGGAACATTCTCTGAAATAGACCATATAATAGGGCTTAAAGCAAATTTTAACAAACACAAGAAAATTGAAATAATTCTCTGTACTCTATCTGATCACAATGGTATCAAATCAACAGCAAGAAAAACTACAGAATATACACAAAATCATAGAAATTAGGGGGAGAAAAAAGATGGCTGACTAGTAAACACCCGCACACTTCTCTGGGATTAAGGGCCAGGGGATACAGCAGGAATCCAGAGCGCGGACACAAGCTGCGATTGCCCGCTGAATCCAGACACCTCAGAGCACAGGATCCGTAGGATTGGAGGCCACCAGCGTTGACCAGCTCGCAAAAG
>PVHP010024491.1:0-26403 GCA_004024765.1 Zapus hudsonius | reverse complement strand
GCGTGGAGGACTGTCACCTCCATGGATGGGGACAGGGTCTAGTGCTTGGAGGACTCTCACCTCCATAGGCAGAGGACAGGGTCTAGTGATCAGAGGGATGTCACCTCCATGGACAGAGACAGGGTCCAGTGCTTGGAGGACTGTCACCTCTGTGGATGGGGACAGGGTCTAGTGCTTGGAGGACTGTCACCTCTGTGAATGGGGACAGGGTCTAGTGCTTGGAGGACTGTCACCTCCATAGGCAGAGGACAGGGTCTAGTGATCAGAGGGAGGTCACCTCCATGGACAGAGACAGGGTCCAGTGCTTGGAGGACTGTCACCTCCATGGACGGGGACAGGGTCTAGTGCTTGGAGGACTGTCACCTCCATGGACGGGGACAGGACTGTCACCTCCATGGACAGAGACAGGGTCTAGTGCTTGGAGGACTGTCACCTCCATGGACGGGGACAGGGTCTAGTTTTGGAGTACTGTCACCTCCGTGGAGAGGGTCTAGTGCTTGGATGACTGTCACCCTCCGTGGACAGGGGCAGTGTCTAGTGCTTTGCAAGGTGTAACCATGTGTCCACTTGCCCGAGCTGACCTCATGTCTTTTACACAAAATCTCAAAGAAATGAAGTGAGCCAGGAAAATTCCAGGAGGTATGCCTTCAAATTCATATTTTTGGCTTTCAGTTTTGATATATGTCTTTCAGTCATTCGTTTTGTGAATATTTATCAAGCTCTGGTGTGTGTAGTGAACATTTATTTACTCATGTGCTAATTTTACCATAAAGCTGAAAGAAATAACCATCCTGTGTTCATCCACAACTCAAGCTTTTGAAATCTCGTTTTTAAGCTCTTGTATATCCAATAGTTTAAGAGCGAAGCATGTATCATGAAATGTCCAACAGGTGTTGCATACCTGCTTGTATTCTTGTACATGGCATTCGAAGGACATTCTAAATGAAAAATGCTTTCATATGTTTTGCCTTAAGATCATCCAAACTCAACCAAACAGTAAAGAATTTAGACAGTGCTTCATTGTTTTTTGTTTTTTAGGTAATGAACCATCATTGACATTTCTGCTCACTTGAGCTGAGAAAACCTACTTGTAGGTCAGTGGATGATGATGGCGTTGGAGCAGATACCTAAAAAGGATTGGTACAGTGTTCTGGGAGCAGACCCATCTGCAAGCATGTTAGACCTAAAACACAAGTATCAAAAACTCATACTGATGGTAAGTCATTTCTTTCAAGTTCGAAATCGTGGGAGGAAAAGAAATCAATTTTAAAATGTAACCAGGAATTTATGCATCCAATGAAATATGTAGAATATCAATAGGAATTTAGATATTTGTTTCTTCTGTTGAAAGTTTCAGTAACATAGAAACAGAATGATGCAAGACATCATGGTGATTAAGAGAAAGCTGACTGATTAGCATCTCCTGACTCTCACTAACGATGAGAAATTGGACAGCTTTCCTCTATCTGTGCTTCAGTGATTGTTAAATGAAATCATCCAGGTAAAATATTGGAGAAGAATTGTTACATAATAATTGGTTAAATCCTGTAGTCTCTCGCCACACGTGGCTATCAAGTGCTTAAAATATATAAATGTTCTATCTGTGAAATTGTAGTTGCTACCATTGTAAAATTGCATCGAATTTTGATGATTCAGTACAAAAATAATGTAAAAAATCTAAAAAGTATTGATTTCATGTTGATAATTTATTGGATATACCAGCTGATGCATAGCACTTATGTTGTAGTTTGACATTTGTTATCAAAATTAATTTTGTTCACTTATTTTTTTAAGTAAGATAAAAGAGATTTATTGAGCAAACAGTGAGAAAATCAGAGTGTAATTCTTAGGATTTTAGCTGGTATTCCAAGAAGAAAAAGAGAGAGAGGAAAGGTTAACACTCTCTGAGTTAGAACTCTGATAAACAGGCAGGTTTATCAGTAAAGATCTAGTTTTTATTTTAGCATTATGTATGCAGACTGTATTTATAGCTTGGATTATATTTCTTTTGGCTAGTGCTAATTTAGGCCATTTTTTCACTTTTATGAAGATTCATTCTTTTTTAAAAATTATTTATTTGTAAGAGAGAGAGAAGTGAGAAAGATAGAGAATGAGCACACCAGGGCCTCTAGCCTCTGCAAACTCCAGATGCATGCACCACTTTGTGCATCTGGCTTTACATGGGTACTGAGGAATTGAACCCGGGTCCTTAGGCTTTGTAGGCCAGTGCTGTAACCGCCGAGTCATCTCTCCAGCCCGATTCATCCTTTTTGAAATAACCTGTAGTAGATATAAACACGCGTGCTTTTCGAATTGTTATATCCATTTATTCAGTATGCACAGTGATGTTCTTAAGTCAATGTCAGTAACTCTGCAGTGGCTCCTGGTAGTTTAGTTTACAAAAAGAGGAAACAACCATTGTTTCTCTATTGTTTACTAGGTACAGCTCTGATATTTTGCCTAAACTATTAGGGTTGATTGTGAAAGACAGTTCCCCATCAGAGATGCACTAACATACCTATAACAGGTAATAATTTAGACCCAGTGACCTTCAGGGGTGTCTGTCGTCTGTTGACATTGGGACATGAGGTTGTAATCTACAGACATGTTGGGTTGCATTCGTAGCTATCCTGTGACTGTGTGCCGTCCATGGGCTGCAGTTTGGAAAAGTCATCTTCTGCTTCAGAATTTTTAAGATTTCTGTCAATAAATTAAATAGATGTTATTGAAAATTTTCCCAATATGAAATCATGCTTATACCTCAGTAAATTGGGAGATAAGGCCAGAAAAGCTGTGTCTGTATCAAGTAGGTCCTTTGTTGTATTAACCTACAATTGGGCCTGAGAAGCCTTTGTATGGCAGTGTCTGACAGTAGATCTGGTTCTCTCTACCTGTCCCTGTCACTGAGCTGTAACTCCAATTCATAAGTCTTTTGTATTGATTGTGTGTACTTTGTGCAGGTTTTGTCTTGTATGTATTACTTTGTCTTCTCTAAAGTCATGAGAACATTATTCTGTGTTTTCTTCTAGAAGCTTTGTGGTTTTTTTTTTTTTTACTTTAGGCCTATGATTTTTATGTATAGTGTGAAATTTGAGGTCAGATTTTTACTTTTCTTTAATATGGAGATGTAGTTCTTCCAGCATCATTTGTTGAAATATATATATATATATATATATATATATATATATATATATATATATATATATATATTTAAACTGGATTGATTTGGCGGTCTATTTTTGGACACTATCCTGTTCGATGTATTTGTCTATTAATAGCTGCATCTTGATTATTAGAGGTTTATAGTTAGTGTCAAAAGCATGTAAATTGTCTCGTTTATTTTGGTTATTGTTTGCTTGTATTTCCATAGAATTTTGAGCATCTGACAAAATAGCTCAGTGGGAGGGTGTTAGACTGAAGAAATTTGAGGATCAGCCTTGGGTGATTTTAGAATTAAAAAAAAAAATCTTGACTGAGTTTCACATTAAATTTTGACTAGTATATGACCATTGTCATAGTCAGCCACACGCCGCTGGGATGAATCGTCAAACCAGGCACAGTTTTGGGGAGGAAAGGATTTATTTGTAGCTATAGAAACAGGGGAAGTTCCAGAATGCAAAAGAGGCTTCTCCCCTTTCACAGGTCCCAGCAGAGAGAGAAACCCATCACCAACACCATACACATGGAACAGCAAACAGGCAGGAGGGCCGAGGAGAGAATTTCTTCCCCTTTATATAGCCTTAGGGTGGGGTCTTACAACCCTTCCCCAGACTTAATGGCTTCCCGAGTCTCTGGAATTTTCTTCCTGCACTGCCACACAGGAAAGGATGTTTACTTCTAACTCTCCTGAGCTTCCTTATATCCTGCCCCCTACTGAGAGGCTGCCTTCCTGTAAACATCCTCAGAGACCCACCCAAGATAATTAAAAAGATCCAAGTTGACAACAAAACTTAACCATCACAACCATCTTGGTAAAGTAAATAGCTTAAGTGTAGTGAATTCAAACCTGTGAGCATATCATCTCTCTACTTACTTAGCCAATCTTTAATTAATCTCCACAGTATTTGTGCTTTTTAAGGAAAAAGATTATACATATTTTGGAGGATTAGGTCTAGTGGAGTGATTTTTGTCTTGCAAATGGCATCCTTTCAATTTCATTTTTCATTTACTGATTGGTGATGTGTAGAGATATTATAGTTCAGCTTGTATGCTGCTATTTTATCTTCCAGTCTTGGTAAATTTGCTTTTGAATTTTCATAGCCACTTCTGTAATTGTTTTTAGAATTTCTACAGATATAATTATGTCATTTTCTTTGATTCTGTCTTTCCAATCTGTATGCCATATATTTCTTCTAGCCATAATATATGAGCTAGGTGCTATCTTCCCCTCCCCCCTTTTAACCTGTGTCCCTGTTTCAGCTGCCACTCTGTCCAGGTTGAAAGTAAGGGTGGCTCTCTCTTCTCTGAAGGAGGGTTTTTACAGTTTGGATTTGGGTTCAGTAGGCTTCTTGGAATCCTCAGCTTTCCAAGTCTTCAGCTCCCTATTTAAATAAAACAAACACTGAGTCCTTAGCGTATCTGACTGGTTTTCTTGCTGTTGTTTCCCTCATCTTTAAAAAAAAAAAGTAATCAAATTTTTAACCCCATACCTGCCTGTCTTCTCTGTTCCTTGTAGCAAAGCTTCTTCCAGTAGTCTGTCTGCTGCTGCCTTTCTCCAAGCCCTGGCTTCCCATTTCTTGTATGTGTGCACTGTATTATTTTATTTGCTGTGTTTCCCCCAAACTGCCCCTCCCGCCACAGCCCTCTTCTAGCTTCTGGCCTCTACAGACACGTACTGCAACTTAAACCTACATATCTAAAAATTCAAAGCTAGGATCTACATATGAGAGAGAACATAGGATTTTTGTCTTCTGGGCCTGACTCTGTAATATTTTCCACTTCCATCTATTTTCCTACAAATTTCTTAATTTCAATTTTCTTTGCATCTGAGTAAAATTCCATTGTGTATATATACAATATTCTCATTAATCATTCAGTAGTTTTGGTAGACATCTAGGTGGATTCTATTTCCTAGCTATTGTTAAGAGAGTAGCAATGAACATGTATGTGCCAGCATCTCTGTAGGATATAGAGTCCTTTGTATATGTGCCCAGAGTGATACAGTGACTAGTATCTATATATATATATGCATAGTATATGCATATATCCTAGAATCCTTTGTATATGTGCCCAGAGTGATACAGTGACTAATATATATATATATATGTATATATATATATATATGCATATATCCTAGTATCCTTTGTATATGTATTCAGAGTGATATAGTGACTAGTATAAATGTATATATGCACAGTACATGCATATATACTAATATCTTTTGTATATGTGTCCAGAGTGATATAGTGACTACTATATATATACACACATACTGACTGTATGCTATTTCAACTTTAAGCTTTTAAGAGAACCCTCCACACTGATTTCCACAGTGGCTGTACGAGGTCCTATTCCCCCAAGAGTGAATAATGAGTAAGATTTCTTCTTTCCTGACATCATAGCCAGCTTTGTATTCTTTTTTTATGCTATCCAAATGTATATGCTTGCTGTTTCTAAAATATTAAAATTAAAAACTTTACTATAAAACTTAACATACTCTGGGCTGGGAAGATGACTCAGTGGTTGAAGACACTTACTTGCAAAGCCTGCTGGCCTAGGTTCAGTTTTCTAGTACCGTTGTAAAGCCAGGTGCACAAAGTGTGCATGCATTTAACATAGCGCTTGTTTGTAGCAGCAGGAGGCCCTGGTGTATCCCTACTTACTTTTCACTCTATTTCCTCCCTCATGAATAAATAAAAATACTTTAAAATTTTACATAATCCCCTCACAGCACTGTCCTTGGTCCTCCTCTGCCCCTATGGAAACCTCTCCTCTTTTCTATTTTCTTCTGTATGTGTGAGTGCGGGGAGGTGAGGGGCCCTCCTCCACCAGCTATGATGACCTGTTGATGGGCCCAGTACTATGCAGAGCTTGTGCTGTTAAATGACAGCCACTATGAGGTCATGAATCAAGATCTCTTTGTGTCTGGAAGACAGCCAGTGTTCCAAAATGCTCCTCCACACATCCTTTGGCTCTTACATTCTTTCTACCATTTCTTCTGCTACAGTTCCTGAGCCATTGGAAGGTGTGATAGCGATGTCTTGCTTAGTGCTGAACACACCATTTTCACTTCTCAGCACTTTAGCTAGTTTTGAGTCTGCCTAGTTGTCACCACCGTCCAAAGAGGGAAGCTTCTCCAACTAAATGTGAAGGCAGCATTAACATATGGGTAGAAATATAAGTATTTCGAGGGCAACTAGTTGGGCATAATATATTCATGTAGCCAAACAACAGTAGTATCCTTACCCTAGGGCTTATAACCTTCTCAACCATAAACTTTGGATTATGTTTTCAGTATCAGCTATGACATTCCTCATATAGAGCAGGCCTCAAATCCAATTTGTGAGCTGTTGGTAGCCCCAATAACCAGATACTAAACTAATGGACACATCTTGCCTAGTGGGCCAGTTTGTGTAGCTTCCTGGATCTGTTACTGGTTAAGATTGCCCATGACTTTTCTCCCCTAGCAGGCTGCTTAGCACTTTCTAGCACTGTGACAGCTCAGCTTTGGCTGGACTTTCTCAGTGTCCTGCAACTGAAGCATGTGGTGTCTGCAACAATAACGTCTCACCATATGGTTCTCAAGGGCAATCAAGAGCCTTGACAATAGATGTATTGTTTTAGGGGCCTCAGGAGTCTCCCTGATCAGCTTCTCATGGGAGTTATCCAGCCCTGGCACTGAATTTTTTCTGTAATAATCTGTGACTTCTGGGTACAATTTATAAGAAGGGGTGGGCTAATCAAAACTAAAGAAATTATGAATAAGCCATATGGAAACCTACTTGTTTATAAACTAATAAAAGAAATATATGAGTTTTTTATAAAGGGAGTTTTTGCAGAAGTACCCTGGGGGTGGGCGACTGGTGCTGATCTCTCTTCACAGTTTCTTTATATCTTTTAAACCTAACCTGCAACAGTGAAGTTTGTTCCACTCCATGAAACTACTCTTGTCAAGGTCACTACTGACATTCTTACTGTTAAAGTAGTGATCAGTTCCAGGTCTTCATTTTGATTTTTTAAGAACTAGCCATATCCTGCATCTCCCAGAAGTGTTCTGTCTTATGCCCATTGTGCTGGCATAATTAGTAGCCCCCCTTTTCACTTTCAGAAGTGCCCTAGTTTAAATGATAGCCACCCTGCTTATCACCTGGATTTGGGACAGATAATCACACCTATTTCATCAATACTGTGTTTTGTTTGTTTGTTTCAAGGTAGGGTCTTACTCTTACTCTAGCCCGAGCTGACCTGGCACTCACTCTGCAGTCCTGGGATGACCTTGAACTCATGGTAATCCTCCTACCTTTGCCTCTGGAGTACTGAGGTTAAAGGCATGTACCACAACTCTCAGCTCATTTTTTTTTTCACTTGTCTTTGAAGACATATTTTACTGAGATATCTCCTACTACAAACCATATCTAGGGACTGGTTGATGGCTCAGTGGTTAAAGGCTGTTGCTTGCAAAGCCCAATGACCTGGGTTCTATTCTCCAGCACCTATGTAAAGCCAGATGTTAAGTGATACTAGTGTCTGGTGTTCATTTGCAGCAGCAAGAGACCCTAGCACACCCATATACACATATGCACTTAAATAAATGAATAAATAATTAATTGATTAAAAATCTCTAGAAAGTAATAGGTGCTCATTAAGTATTTAATGAATGGATTATATTACTGCAGTAAATTTTATATTTTAACTCCTGTTATGTTTTTATGTTTGTATTTTTAAATTTTTTTATATTCTGCCTTAATTATTAAATTTTTACTTTTGAACACCTTTTTACTATTTTAGGAATACGTTTTTATTATTAAAGTTTTTTTAACATCTTTTTTGTGAGTCCCATTATTGCCCTATTTTTCATTAGAGGCTCTTTTTTATATATTTGGTGATCCCTGATAATATTTAATGAGTGTGATGTTATGATATGACTTGGAAGTTTTATGTATGTGGCTGGAGCTTTCATCAGGTGAGATCAGTCATTCTGTTCACTGCCCCCGTTTGTCTGCATTTCAGTCTGCTTTCCAGAGAAGAATTCTCAAATCTGCCTGAGGAGGTAGAACCTGAGGTCCACCTCTCCTTTTGTTTTAGCACACCATAGCCCTCAGCACTGACACTGCTGTTCCAGAACAACCTCTGGTTTGCTGTGTTAGAATGAATGCCTGGCCTTGGTGCTAAGGGAGAGCAGGAGGTCTAGTTGATTTTCTTAAAGTCTTGACCAGACTTCTTGTTAAATCCCCTTCAATACCATTGTCTCAGGTATTTAATGCCTTCAATTTCTCTTGTTTTATGAATGACTTCTTACACTCTTTCTCTTTAGGTTTCTGGTTCACTTTTCTTAGTTATACTGAATTAGAAACTGTAATAGCTTTCCATTACTATAACAAATAACAGATAATGAATTTACAAAGACAGTTTATTTTGGTTCACTATTTAGAGGCTCTAATTCATGGTCATTTGCATTTTGGGCCTGTGATGAGACAGTTTATGGTCCAGCAAAAGCACTTGTCTACTGGCAAAGGGAGTAAAAAGAAAGAAGAATCCAGGGTCCCATAGTTACTTTTTTAGATAGGGTCTTGTTCTAGCTCAGGCTGACCTGGAATTCACTTTGTAGTCTCAGTCTCAGAGTGGCCTTGGACTTTCCTTGATCCTCCTACCTCTGCCTCCTAGTTGCTGGGATTCTTTAATGCACCACTACATCCAGCTCCATAGTTACCTTTAAAATGATGCTTTCAATGACTTTTAGACCCTTGGTCCCTCCTTTTAAAGGTTCCATCACCTTCTGATAACACTACCCTGGAAACAAAGTCTTTAATACGTGGATCTTTGAAGGGCATCCCAGATCAACAATATAACTGCTATTCTTTACGATCAATTTCCTCCTTAATTTTTGGGGTCTTTTATGTATCTTGTATGTTGAGTTCTCGTGTGTTTTTATTATTTTTTTCTTGTGGAGCAGATCCTCTTCTTAGCCATATGCCCTTGCATTTGCTGCTCTGCTTAGTCCACTGTGCCTTATCTGCTACTTTACCTAACTTTCACTAATTGTTCAAAATGGTCTTAAGTTACAATCACCAATTCCACAGTACCCCTTTCATGTGGGCACCCTCCCCTAGCAGGTGTACACTTAGAAATATTTCTCTAGAACAGAGGGGGTGGAGCTATAAAGTAGGGAACGGAACATTAATTGGAATGCCATAAAAAGGCTGAAGTATGTTTTTCCCCTGCCTTTAAAGGATGGGAGAAGGTTGAGCATGTTTATATTTGGTGAGAAGTAGCCAAGAAAAGATTGAGATAAAACTTACAGGAGAGAGAATGATGGAAGGAAAAGGGGATGGGCTGTCAAGCATAGGACGGGGACCAGACGTTGGTAAGAGAAGGGAGAGAGACAGAGGAGAGGAGAAAGGATGGGTGCATGGCTGGCTCATTCGACATTTGATGGTAGAAAGCTGAGGAGCTTCTATTTCAAGTTTTTTTTTTCCTCTCTGTAGCAGAAGACAAAATTAGTGATTGTAAGAAGGATGAGAGGAGGAAGTAAAGCAGCAATTACAGGACAATATTTCAACTAGCATTGCTCTGGCTGGTAGCTGTGTGTAGCTATGTCAGTAAAAAGTCACAACTAACAACTACATTAGGAAACAAAAGTCATAAAGAGGCACCGAAAACAGTCACCTAATAGCATTTGGCCTTCCTTAGCCTGGGTTGCTCTTCATCTATGGCCTTTATATTACAGATTAGCACAATAACTGACATTTTAAATTATGACAGTGACAATATTCAGTTGAAGAAGGCAAGAAACTAGTCATTATAGTAGCATGCATGCATTTTACATATCTTATCACATGTTACCCTTTGTGAAGATTAAGTTTTGTTGTCAACTTGACCTGTTAGTAATCTTGAGTGGGTCTTTGAGGTTATTTACAGGAAGGCAGCCCTCTCAGTAGGGAGCAGGATGTAAGGAGAGCTAGCAACAAACATCCAAGGGCAGTGCATGAAAGAAAATTTCAGAGTCTCAGGAAGTCAACAAGTCTGGATGGAAGGGTTGTGAGAAACCCCCCCCCCCAAAAAAAAAAAAGCTAAATAAGGGGAAGGATGGTGTAATGGTTTTTTGTTGTCAACTTGACCTTTCAAGTAATCTTGGGTGGGTCTCTGAGGATGTTCATAGGAAGGCAGCCTCTCAGTAGGGGGCAGGATGTAAGTAAGCTCAAAGGAGCTGGAAGTAAACATCCTTTCCTGTGTGGCAGTGCAGGAAGGAAATTTCAGAGACTAGGGAAGCCATTAAGTCTGGGATAGAATTGCAAGACCCCACCCTAGGGCTATATAAAGGTGAAAGAATTCTCTCCTTGCCCTCCTACCTGCTTGCTGTTCTGTGTGTGTGGTGTAGGTGATGGGTTTTTCGCTCTGCTCGGACCTGTGAAAGAGGGACAGCCTCTTTCATTTTTATGGGACTTCCCCTGGATCTGTAGCTTTAATAAATCGTTTCCTCCCATAAACTGTGCCTGGTTTGGAGATTCATCCCAGCTGCGTGTGGCTGACTATGACAGATGGGAAAGGAAAGATCTCTCTTCTTTGCCACAGCTGTGTGTGTGTGTGTGTGTGTGTCTGTGTTTGTGTTTGAGTGATGCTGGTGATGGGTTTCTCTCTGCTTAGACCTGTGAAAGGGGGCCAACCTCTTTTGTCATTCTGGAACTTCCCCTGGATCTATAACTTCAATAAATCTATTTAACCCTTAATTGTGACTGGTTTGGAGGTTCATCCCAGCAGCATGTGGCTAAGACACCCTGCTACCTAGTTTTATCATCTCAGCAGTCCCATATGGTACTTAATGTTATTCCCATGTTTGTAGTGGGGAAATCTAAAGCCTAACTGATTAACAGAAACATACAGTTAGTGAGGGTTAGATCATGGGATGTGACTTCCAGACCTTCTCTCCACTTTTCTTCATGATTGCCTTCCAGAAGAGTTTCCTGTTGCTTAAAGGCAAATGATCCATTTTTTTTCTGTATTTCTATTGAACGCCTTATCCTTGTACCATGCATGAAGTATTGTACTGTAAGGTCAAATTAATTACTACTCTCCATTTTAAGATTGAAGGGATATATATTATATATAGTTTATGAAATGAAATTTACTTTTCTTATTTTCATATAAAAAGTTTAGTGTTTCTAGTAGTTTCGATGAGAAAATCATAAAGGAAAACATTTATCACGTTCATCAAGTTTGTTGTGTTTTGTTTGGCAAAGTAAAATCAGCTTCTAAAGTTTACATTTTTGTTTTCCATGTTGAATTAACATTATTTTCTCACTTTTTGTTTTTAACAGTGTCACAAAACATTTGAGAATGAAATTGTATTTGGCTAATACCATTCTGTATCTGATTTTTAAAAGGCACATTTATATGTGTACTTTTCTAAATTCAGAAGACTTTGCATTTAACACCTCCTACATAATTAGTTGTTGGGCTAAAATATTGCTAAATCGTAGGCTGCTAAGTTTACGTGTTGATCTAGTAAATACTGTTTCCTTGTTTCAATTTTGTAAATGTAGTACTTATTCAAGCTTCTAATACTGAAAAAGCCTTTTAGTCTGAAAAAATTTAGAATGCTTTAAAGGTATATACACACATGCACATGTGTGTTTATACATACTTCTACATAAATACATATGTAAGTGAAAGTACAGTTCCCTGTAAAAATATTTATTTCACATAATGTTGTGTCTCTTGCCAAATAATCAACTAGATAAAATTAAAAGCAATTGAAGGGACATTTCTTAGTGGGGCTTTTCTAATATTAATGAAATTGCTTTCTTTTTAAAAATCAATTTCTCCTTAATATCCAATTTCTAAAATAATTTTATTTTCTCACTAATAATACTTTAAGTAATAATCAATTGCTTTAAAATGGTCTAGGAAGCCAGGCGTGATGACACACACCTTTAATCCTAGCATTTTGAGGCTGATGTGGGAGGATCACTGTGAATTTAAGGCCAGCCTGAACTATAGAGTAAGTTCCAGATCAGCCTGGGCTGCAGTGAGACCCTGCTTCAAAACAAAAACAAAAACAAAACAAAACAAAACAAAAGGTCTGGTGTTCAGAATCATTAGTTATCTTAATCCCATAGTTTTGTAGTCATGTATGTAAAAAATGCTATTTACTGAGGGTAAAGCTCTGTTAGATTTAAAATTGGAGTTCTTTCCCCATAATATTACAGGTTATCTTTCAATTGGAAAAGAATTATTGTGTTGGAAAATTACATGCTGTTGTTACAATAGGTCCCATGAGCCTAAAGAAAATCTATGTAGTTTGAGGCAAGTGTGCATAATGATGCTCTTAGTCTGGAAGGTAGAAAACGCCACTTCATACTCAGGTGGACATTCAGAGTGTCATCAGTTCTCTTTTGATTATTACTGACATATATATACATTAACTTCATTATACAATACATTCGATATCTTGAAAGAGAAGATACAAAGGATTTCTCTGCTACCATTGGAGGAAAATTATCACATCAGTTTAAGAAAACAGTTCCTTAAATAGAATTTTTGACTGCATTACAAAGAAAGTGGTCTTGATTACTGGAAAGTTTTGTAAGTGCAAGAGAAATTTTGTCAAAACTAAATAAATAAATACTCTGGGAGTGTTGGTATTAATCAGAAAAAGTGTAACTTGAAGCCAACATTGTAATTTTACTTATTTATTTGAGAGGGAGAGAAGGAGGGAGGGAGGGAGAGAGAGAGAGAAAGAGAGAATGAGAATGAGAATGAGAATGGGAGTGCCAGGGCTTCCAGCCACTGCAAACAAACTGCAGATGCATACACAACCTTGTGCATCTGGCTTTATGTAGGTACTGAGGAATCCAAAGGACTCGGGTCCTTTTGCAAACACTTTAACTGCTAAGCCATCTCTCCAGCCCAACGTTGTAATTTTTGTTCAGACAGGCATCCTCTGAAGACTGTGACAAACTTTTCAACTATTAGAAAGATGAGCTGTGATGAGGTGAGAGGACACAGCCGGGTCGGCCTGGGCAGCAGGACTCACTGCTCTACCTCAGCTCTCGCCATCTCCATTGCTCTTTGCTGAATGGCTTCTCACTGCTCCTGAAAACTTAGTTACAGGGGAGGGTGGGCCCAGCTCTGCCAGGGTAGCCAGAGGCATCCATAGCCAAAGCCTGCTCACCAATTGAGAAAGGTGATTCTCCTTTATGTCCTGTGGAGCCACTAATAGGGTCGAGGAAAGGATAGTAGGTGTTACAGTTTGAATGCATCCCACAGTGTATGTGCTTCCAACGCAATTCCCAGTGTGACATGTTGAGAGGGAGGTTCTAACAGTTAATTGGTCCATGAGGACTCTGTCCTAATGAATGACCTGTGCTATTATCACAGGTGTAGGCTAGTGATTTTGGGACTGCATTCCTTAGAAAAGGGCAAGTTTTATAAAAAGCACAAGCTCTGTTGCTTTTTGCCAAGGCACAGTGCAAGCACTCTTGGGCCAAACAATCTTTCACTTCCCATCTTCCAGCATTGTGAAAAATAAAGTTGTGTGGCTATATATATATATATATATATATATATATATATATATATATATCCTAGTTTCAGCTATTTTGATATAGTAGCACATGACTAACCAAGTAACTAGGCAATCCTAAAATTATGGGCTGTTGCTATGTTAGTGAATCAAGAACAGTTAACCTATCCTCCACCTGAAACCCAGCCAGTATCCTAAAGTTGATTTCTGAGTCGGTTTGTTGGTGTTGTCTTAAGACAGTATCTGTAGCCTAGACTGGCACCTCAACCTCCCAAATGTGGGAAAGTACAGGTGTGTGGCAACAGGCCTACCTCCTGTTCTGAGTTAAAGCATTATTGTAAAAATCTTTTAAAACATTGTATTACGAGTATTTTTTAGTTGCTCTGTAGTAGTACCAGTGTATTCTTCCCCCTAATGGCATGGCTTACAAAACACAGATGCCAAAATTGCTTTGTAGAAAAAGCACAAAAATTATTTAAATCTCTTGGATTTCTGGTAATGGGGATTGTGCCTAGGGCATCACATGCTAGGCAAGTACTCTATCACTGTGCTAGATCCCCACCTGTTGCAGCCAGCATTCTAGTTGCTGCGCAAAATGAACCCAAACAAAGCAGCTTGTGGAGGAATGGGTTTATTTGGCTTATGGACTCAAGGAGAGACTCCATCCTGGCAGGGAAAACTATGGCATGAGCAGAGGGGTGGACATCACCTCTGCCATAGCACTGCAAACAGCGGCAGGAAGGTGTGCCAAACTCTGGCAAGGGGAAGCTGGTTTATAATCCCCATAAACTCGCCCCCAACAACATAGCTCCAGCAAGGTTGTAAAACCCAAACTGCCATCAGCTGAGGATCTATCAATCAGAACACATTTATTTGTTTTGTGGGGGACACCTGGATGAAACCATAACAGTCCGCCCCTGGCCCCCACAAACTAATAATCATATATAATGCAAATACAATGTGTTCAGCTCAACTCTTAAGTCCCCACAGCTTTCAATTTTTCCATAATACCAAAAATAAACCCGTAATGGCACAGAACATTCACACTGCAAAACATGAGGAATGGCAAAAACAGAACCAATACAAGATTTAAAACAAGCAGGGAAACCTCGATCTCTAACTCCAAGTTCAACGAGCCTGCATTTGAACAAGTCTCTTGGAGATTCGATTCCGCCTCTCCAGCTGGGCTACTCACAGTCCGGGAAAACGTCATCCGGTACTGGCAGCTCACTTTGGCACCCATCCATAGTTCTGGAATTCATTGGGTCTCCATTGCAACCCACAGTTCATCCTCATGGCTCATCAGGCTCCATGCAGGCAACCTAGCACACCTCCTTCACATTGCCAATGGCCACGTTTCAAAAACAAAACTGTTGCAAATTCAATGACCCTTTCTTCTGGCATTTGTTATATTCTACAGAACCAAGTGGGCTACCAACTTGTTAATCCAGGGGCAAACAAAGCATTCAGGCCCCTTACTTCAAAGAGTCCGCATTCTTCCTGTTGTTCCAATGAAGACCAGCTGGCCCAATCTCAATGGTTGTCATCTCTCAAATCTTTACAGCTGAACAGACAGCAGTTTCAGCCCCTAGATCGTTCTTTCTGTGCCATCTCCATCTGCTCATACCAGTCCATCTTTACATAAAGCAACCCTGCACAGGTTCCCAGGACACAGGCAGGCAAAACGCAGCAAGCCTCTCAAACAAACTGCTTCTAAACCAGTTCCAACAAAGTTCTTTCTTCCCCTCATAAGCCAAACCTCACAGTCCATAGTTCTTATTGCATTCAGGTCTTTTAACTCTGACCAGAATGGTCCATCACGCTGTACTCACAGCACTGCAAGGTGTCTCTCAGGACAAGGTTTCAAATTCTTCCATATTCCCCCTGCAGATCACTTCCAAAAGCCCAAAGCCATAAGATCGGGGTTCTAGCAGCAACAGATGACCCCACTTCTGGTACAAAAACTGTTGTAGTCAGCTTTCTAGTTGCTGTGCAAAAAGAACCCAAACAAAAGCGGCTTGTGGAGGAATGGGTTTATTTGGCTTACGGACTTGAGGGGAGACTCCATCATGGCAGGGAAAATGATGGCATGAGCAGAGGGGTGGACATCACCTCCACCACAGCTTACAAAATGAAAGTTCATTTTAAGGATAATTAAGCCTCCGAGCACCTTAGGTCCCTTAACCTTGATTATCTGTTTCTCTTCAGTTTGGGCTTTACTGTCTTGTCACCTTTCTGACACTTTTAAGAGTTTTCAGTCTGTACTTTATTGGAAATATGTTTTGAATAAGCTGGTCCCACCATCATTGGCAACAGAAAGTTCTCTTCCCATTCCTCCCCTTCCTGTTCAGTGGGGAGAGGTCCAAGTTACCATAAGGTATAACTTGCTTAAGTTTTCCCCTTAGTCAGGTCTCCTTTCATGTGTTCCATTGATAGTATGCAACTTTGGCATGCTGCTAACCATGTCCCGTCTTTAAGTACGGATTCCTGTGGCTTCTTAGTGAGCAGTGAGGTCCTTGAAGGTGTTGTGGTCGAGGCCGAGCACTCTTCAAAGAACAGAAGACACACACAATAATGAAAGTCACACAGCAAGGTTTATTTCCAGCATGCTGGAGGTCCGTGTCCTGGCTCAAAAAGTTGAACCTCTGACCAAGGACCCCCCTCTGCCTTCTTTACTAGGTTTTTATACATTTGAGTTTACAGGCATGGACGCTTCATAGTTATCTACTATCTTTATGGCACACAGGTGGCTCATAACCTTTTAACTCACATCCTGGCTACATCTAGGTGGTCACTCTAATCTCATGGCAAACATCTGGTTGTCTGTTTACAGACATTCCTTTAAACTCAGACCTTCTTTACCAGTGATGACTCTTTCTTCTGGAAGGGAGTAGGGGGGCTTTTCATCCATCTGTTCCTTTGAACTGTCAAAGCTAATTATGATGGTGAGTTGTCTGTTCCCAACAAAGGCAGAAAGCCCGTGTCACTTATTTTTCTGTCCATGCTATACAGCACCAAGCATGCTGTAGAACAGCTGTAATCCCTGTGTGGGGTGAGTTAGCTGCATTTGCTGAAGCAGAAGAGTAAAGGGCCAGTTGGCTCCTGTTCTTATGACTTTGCTCTATGGAAGACAGCACCGTCTCCATTGTCTGTTATTCCTTACAGCTTCCTTGATGACATTAGGTCATCCTTGGCCCCTGTGAGCTGATGAATAAGTAGCCACATAACATGTGAAGCATGTGGCCTGTGGCCATCTTTGCCTCTCTGTTTCTGTTTGACGACTCCTGTTTTCAGAAGCTGTCCAGCTCTCACATACCACACATTACATCCTACCAGCGACAAACAAAAATAAGAAACAAAGATACAGTTATATTTCTAGCATGCAAATGATGTGGAGTTTTAAGTAGGGGCAAAGTTTAGCAGATTAAAACCCTCCATTTTAATCCCAGCCCAGTCTAAGTTTTCAACTTTTCTCTTACTCTCAGCCTGCCTTGCAGTTCTTCTATTTGTAACTCTAATATCTGTCTTAGTACTTTTCCATCATGTGTTTGCAGTTTCTCTCTGCCTGGGACGCTGCCCCTCCCACTCTTGTGTAGTTTCTCCATAGGCGGATCCTATTTGTCTCTCAGTGTTCGGTCAACCATCTCCAGGACTACAGAACCTTTCTGAATTATAAAATGGAAACCTTCATGCGATCATCTCAGAAGCTCTGCCTAATCTTTCATTCTGGTTCATCATTTACAAGTGCAATCTTTCCCACTAGACAGACTCTTGAGTCCCTCAAGGTTAGGGGTCCCATTTTAGTCTTCAGTGCTCACTTTGATTAGTGTACTTGTAGTGAGGTGATCAATAAGTATTTTTTGATGGGTAAGCACATTTTTTGAGGTATGTAGTCTTAATAAGGATTGTATTTTCTCTAAGTCACAAGACTTAAAAAACTTAAAGCATATTTTACCAATCCTGCTTTATTAACTTGCATGAGACCAATGTGGCCTATGGTTTCTTTAGGCAATATGTCACCAAACACTAGGTGGCAGTAGTGTGTCACACTTGACTTGACCTTTGCAAGGTTTTCAGCTTTTCATAGTCAAAGTGGACAGCAGATACTCTGCAGTATGTTATACCTGACTTTGGTAGCATGACCTTGCTTCACATGAGTAGATTCCTTACAGGAGCAAGACACAACCATGCCTCTGTATGTCCTCCCCTTGTTCCTTAGCAGAACTTCACCAACTGGTTTCATGGTGACAGTGATGATCAATAATGAAAACCAAAAATTATCCCAGGTGATATGTGCTTTCTTGGTATCCTAAGCAGCCTTATCTCAAATACTGTGTTATGTTCATTGAATGGAGAGACAGTTATTAAATGTTCTCTTTTGGATATGCTTAACAATTTCAGTCAGTATTTAGGTCGTCTTTCATGTTTATTGAGTTTCATTTAGTTACATTTCAATGATTAATTTTTCTGATTAGTAAGTAGTAAGACTTAAGGGTTTGTACCATCACTCCAGCCTTATGTGTTTGATCCCACCATTACTTTTGAACATTATATATTTAAATGGAAGTAATTTTTATTTACATGTCATTTCCAAGCTAGTTTCCTGTAGCTTATGAAATGGAATAAATAGAAAATACATTTAAAAATGTTTATTCACTCATTATTGATTTGCAAGCAGAGAGAGAGAAAAGAGAGACAGAGAGAATGGGTGCACTAGGGCCTCCAGCCACTGCAAACGAACTCCAAATGCATGCATAACTTTGTGCATTTGGCTTTACATGGGTACTAGGGAATCGAACCTGGGTCGTTAGGCTTTGTAGGCAAATGTCTTAACTGCTGAGCCATCTCCCCAGCCCATAAATTACATTTTATTTAAGGAAAATTTTAGATCCAAAACAATATTTTTGCAAATAGAAGAAAGAGGCAACTTTCATCGAGTTTAGAGATGATTTAGATATGAGATGGGCAGAGTTCATCTGTTATGTTTACTTTCTCACATCTTCTGTACTTTTTCTGTCTCAGAGGTAAAGCACTAGAGGGAACTCAAGCCAGCATACTAGTATCATTAATATGGAAGAATGATCAATTAGTAAGAGAAGAGCAGGGAAGTGTTGACAGAATATACCACCTAATTAGTACCTGACGGCCTTTGTGGATGTAGAGGCCTTCAGGTTGCTCAGTGTGGTAAGTTCATCACACTCTTCTTTCACAAGGGTGATTTTAGCTTGTCTTCAGTTTCTCAAGTCCTTAATTATACTAAAGAGGAAAAAAGTCTTTCCTGAACCTAGAGAACAGGTAGAGTCAGCCTCTGTCCTGCTTCTCGTTATCATTTGGGGAGATGAAAAGCAGAATGCTAACCCTGAAATTCTCTGTGGTACACACTGGTGAAAGCCAGCTTCTTTTAGGCAGTGTCAGCTAGAAATGGAGGCCGAGAGAGAGACAGGAGATGCCACCCACATGCCAACACTCCTTGGCACAAGAATGACACTTAGCAGGAATGGAACTTGTGATCCACAGTGCCCCCTGCTGTCCACAGTCTAGCATGATACCTAGATAGATGGCCCAGTTGGGCTACCCCTCTGTACCACCCTCCAAATCTACACACCAATCGTGTCTTCTTCCCCTTGCATACCTGAATCTGAGAAAGGAATATATTTTCTATTCTTCCTGCCTCTCTTGCTCTGATGCCTCTTCTCTTTCTGGTCACAGGGATACACTTAAGTCTGCCCTCTAACCCCACCCAGCCTGACTGGGGGCAGGGAGAGCATAATACAGTTTCTTGGTCTGAGGGAACTTTTCTGCTTGCCTCTGCTTTGTAGTTTGGGGTAACATCTCACTTTAATTACACGTATGATTTTCCTCTAGTCTCTGAACTAGAGGAACTGACCTGTTGTAGTCAGTTTCTCATTGCTGTGACAAAGAACCCAACCAAAGGCAATTGATCTGAGGAATAGGTTTATTTTTGCTTATAGACTGGAGGGGGCACTCCAAATGGCAGCAAGAGCAGAAGGTGGCCATCACCTCCACCACAGCCCTGCAAACAGCAGCAGGAAGGTGTGCCAAACACTGGAAAGGGGAAGTTGGCTATAACCCCCAGGGGCTCGGAAAACTAGAAACAAATTTTCCTTCCTGGGAGGGCAATGAAGAAGGGAAATCCCAGAGATAATGAGTCAACAAGTCTGGTATAGGGTTGTAAAACCCTGCCCTAAGGCTATTTAAAGGGGGAGAAAGTCTTTCCCTCACCCCTTGCCTGTTTGCTGTTCTGTGTGTATGGTGTTGGTGATGGCGACTTTCTCTCTGCTTGGACCCGTGAAAGGAAGGCAGCCTCTTTCAGCTATTATGGAACTTCCCCTGAATCTGTAGCTTCAATAAATCCTCCTGCCTGGTTTGGAGATTCATTCCAGCAGCTTGTGGCTGACTACAGCAGTGAGTAATGGAGAATCGAACCCATGTAGTTAGGCTTTACAGGGAAGCTCTTCTGCTGTTGGATCACACAGAAGAGCGAGTAACCATCACACCTGCTGGAGGAACTATTATGGGGCAAACAAGGGAGTCGGCTTCTACTTTGCTTTTGGCAAACTTCCTTTCTCTTGATGCATATTAACCGCCGAGCCATCTTGCTAGTCCCTGTAGTTTTAAGTTCTCTGAGTAATGAAGAAAGATATATTTCATAGATACTTAAATTGTAAGACTAATTTGTAGTCAGTTAGTATATTCACATGTGTGTGCATGTCTGTGCGTGTGTGATTCCTGTCCAGAGTTGGATCCGCAGAGATGAACGTAGATTCGTGGTAGACTGGGAAAAGAGGACGGAGCAGGAATGCCTCGAGGAAGTCCAGCCTTGCTTCTAGGCGATAAAAATGTAGTTGCATAGCCCTGTTAAATGTCATCAGAGAAATACTGCATTGGACAACATAAGAAGGTAGATCTTAAGGTATGTGAAATAAATCTCTAAAGGAAGCTAGGCTCATGCTATGAGACTTAGTGGCTTATCAGAAATCAGAAAAGTCTAAAGCCAAGTGTGTTGACCCACATCCATAATCTCCAATCCATCTAGCACTTAGGAGCTGGATAGAAGAGAATGAGCAGTTCAAGACCAGCCTGGTCTACATGAGACTCTGTCAAAAATAAAAAATAAAAACAAAAAGAGATTGGATTTATTATATCCGTATTTTTATAAAGGATAGTAGTGTCTTTTCTTCCTCTTCTTTACCCTTTTCTTTGCTTTCTCTTCCCTTTCTTATTTTTCTTCATCGATGGTATTAAAAGTGACTCAGGAGAAAGCTCACTTCTTTTAGGCAGTTTCAGTTAGAGACAAGAGCCAAAGAAGAAACCAGAAGATGCCGCCTTGCCTTGGCACGAATGGAACTCTGGTCAGTTTCCATCCACACCAGCTGCCACCCCCCTACTGTCTCCACAGTTGAGCACACTACGTAGGTGGGCTGGTCTTTGGGGTCAGCCCCTTGACTCTGCAAGCTATTCAGGTCTTCCTTTCCCTCACATACCTGATTCTGATAAGAGAACCCATTTTTTATTGTTGATATCTTTATTCTCCATAGGTAGATACATTGTATGAGCAAATCTTATGATGGTACCCCCATTTCACTCCTCCCTGTCCCCAACCCACTGGGGGCCCTCCTCGGTGGGCGTACTGATCCTGGATCAGTCCATGGGGAAGGGGGTTACAAATAGCGCAGGAGGTAGCCAGGTTCCCCCTCCCCCACTCTGTGTGTTGTTGCTGAGGGGGGTAACGAGGATCCATTTTTAATCAACTATAAAGGCTCCTCTGTGCTGTTCCATCCTCTCTGCCCAGTCATCTCTGCCTGGCTCCTACCTGGCCCAGTAGGGGGAGCACTGTTTCCTGGCCTGGGCAGTGCTCTGCTTGTGAGTTGCCCCAGACATCTGTAGTCACTGCCTGGATTGAGGAAAGGGCGCTGGTCTTCCTGGTCTCTCTTGTTTGCTTGAACACATCAACTTAGGGATTCTAGTTTTCTAAAGTAAGAGGTCACTTTTTAAAGCTTGTGGCTGTGCTGTATGTTCTGACAGTTGAAGACCAGCCCCTCCCCCACTCTTGTAGCCTTGCAAACTGATAAATATGCATCAAAAGAAAGGAAGTTTGCCAGAAGCAAAGTAGAAGCCGACTCCCTTGTTTGACCCATAATAGTTCCTCCAGCAGGTGTGATGGTTACTCGCTCTTCTGTGTGATCCAAAAGCAGAAGAGCTTTTGCTCAGCAGCGTGGAAAAGGTCACATGAAAATGAAGCCATTGTTAAAGGCAACAGTCCACAATAAAAAATAATGTCTTTACACTTACATACTTTCTGAATTTAAAGCTAAGACATTTAGCTTTATGTTACACCATTCACTGAACAAGTCTGGCCTGGCAGCTTGATTGGTGGCTGGAACTTGTAATTGTTGTGTTGAAAGAGTGGATATAATTGCCTAGTATGTGAACTGTCCCACATCCCTGAAATGTGAGTATGGGTATTTGATTTATTGTAAAAGCTTGAAAAAATAAAAAATAGAGAAAAAATATTCTCTCTTGAAAGAAAGTTCCCAAGTTTAGCTTTGAAACCTATAATATATCGGATAAAACTTTCAGAGTAACCACTGGTTGAAAAATTCTGGGTATGAGGCGGGAGATGGCCAGTGAGTGAGAGCCCTGGATGTGCACACACCTGAGTTCAACCCCCAGGACCTGCACTTGCCTGAAACACCAGCATGGAGGGCTGGAGACAGGAGAAGCACTGGGACTCCCTGCCCATCTGACCACGGCTGCAGCTTCAGGTTGCGTTGGGCTGTGTCAGGAAAGTCCGACGGAAGACTGGTCGAGGACACCCTGCATCTTGCTCTGGCTTCCGCATGGTGCACACACCACGTGCACACATGCACATCAAAAAGTAAACAAAAAAAGGAAAAATGTGCCTGTCATGGTGGTGCATGCCTTTAACCCTAGCACCTGGGCGGCTGAGGTAGGAGGATTGCTGTGAGTTGGAGGCCAGTCTGGTGCTACAGAGTGAGTTCTAGGTTTGCCTACCCCTGGGGGGGGGGAGGAAGAGTTCTCGTCAATATATCTGACCATCTGCACTGCTACCCTGTTTAAGTTGAATGTCCCTAAATTTAAATATCTTTTTTTTGTTCACTTTTTAAAATTTGCTTGTTGAGCTGAAGTAAATCAGAAGACTTGCTAGACAAAAAGAAAAGAGAGAACCAAAGACCAAAGCCAAGGAAGGAAAGGGATGGGGTAAATGATGTATGCACTGAGATTCACCTTAATTCACATTTTAGAATTAAGGAATTGGCGCAAAGCTTTTTCCTTTTGACCAAGTAGTGTCAAGAAATTAATACACATTGAAACCATCATTAAAAGTTTCTTGGGCTGGAGAGATTGCTTAATGGTTAAGGTGCTTGCCTGCAATGCCTAATGACCCAAGTTCGATTCTCTAGTACCCATGTAAAGCCAGATGATCAAAAAGGCACATGCATCTGGAGTTTGTTTGCAGCGGCTGGAGGCCCTGCCCAATCTCTCTCTTGTTCTGTCTCTCTGCTTACAAATCATTAAATACACATATTTTTTAAGCTTCTTGAGCTGGGAATGGTGTCACACACTTTTAATTGTAGCACTTGGAGGCAGAGATAGGAAGATCACTGTGAGTTCCAGGCCAGCCTAGGACTACAGTGTGAGTTCCAGGCCAGCCTGGGCTACAAAGAGTCCAGACCCTACCTCAAATAAATAAATAAATAAATAAATAAATAAATAAATAAATAAATAAATAAATGAAGTTTATTAGAAAGTTTACAGGAGAAAAATTCTTTAATGAATTCTTTAATGAATTCATATTCAGATTTTTTATTGAGTGCTAAAAGTTGTTTCTTACAAATCGAGCCTAGAATAACTAGTTTTCAATAAAAATGCATTTGAGAATTTATAACTATGAAATCTTTAGGGCTGAGAAAGAATATGTAGGTATTCTGTTGTTATAGTTCACTGCATTTTATTTTACATGATGATTGTGTAATCTGATTTCATACAGAAGAGCATGAGTGGATTCTGTAATGGTGTCCAAACACCTTCGCTAAGGAAACCTTGACTTGCATAGCTCATGCTCCTCTTCATTCACGTCTGCTCCTTGGCACGTACCTGCTTCTGTCTGTGTTAGTCATCCTCTAGGTAAATTGTCCACAAGACCAGTGATTCCATGAGCAAATTATCCATAAAATGCTGTCTTCGCACGCTGTGACAGATGTCACTGATGGATTATAGCTGCTCCGGTGCTCTAAGCAGCCTGGCTGTTGTCTCCTGTGCCCAACACTGTTGTCTCATTGCCTTGCAACCCTCGTGTTCGTCTTCTCATCACCTTCTTAACTAAGGCTCAGATTTGCAGTTTACTTGCACCTGCCCCCAGCCAGCCCTCTGTTGACCACCTTCCCTTTTTGCTTGGCAGTTCCATCCAGATAAGCACAGCACAGATGTGCCAGCACAAACCATAGAAGAGTGCCGGCAGAAGTTCATTGAAATTGATCAGGCCTGGAAAATCCTAGGGAATGAAGAGACAAAGAGAAAGTATGACCTGCAGCGGCATGGTAGGTGCTTAGGAGGAGGAGCCACTCCCGGGGAGCACTTTCCAGCATTCGCGCCTTCATTCCCTCCCTGTTTGTAATTGTGCCTCTTAGTAGTGATTACTATGTATCCATTGAGAAGTTAAGACTAAGATGTTGGGAGTTTGAGGCCAATCTGGGGCTACAGAGTGATTTCCAGGTCAGCTAGAGTGACACCTGCCTCAAAAAAAAAGTTCACTTCCACCGTCTAAATTATTATGCTTCATATGTTTAAAGCTACTTTTTATTAAACCTATGTATAGATTACAATTTTAATTACAGTACTCCAAAAACTGTACAAATGATTAAAGAAGATACCATGTTGGGTCACATCATAAAATACTCTGCTGCTGCTGAGCTTGTTTGAGGCTAAGCTTCACACTGTCTCCTAGATAAACTGTGCTTTATGCTATTGTCATAAATGTGTCTAATAGGAGTATACATTGCTTAAGCAGTTTTAAAGGTCATTTTAATGCTTTTAGAAAATAGCTTCTTAAAACAGTGACATGTTGTTGGGAGAGCGGAAGAGAAATGTAGGTCAGATTTGTCATGCATGGACTGTGGTTACACGAAGTGATAGGCTGTCTTTTAGCACTGGCCTTGGGATGGGTGTCCCTCAGCCTTCTCTCTGGACTTTGAATAAGCACCTACATGCTTATGGGGAGGGGGGCCAATAATCAGTTACAGCCTTCGGGGAAAGCACTCAGTTCTCTCGTGATACCTCATCAGTCTGAGCATCGACAGGATGTCTCGATAAAGCTCAGGGTCTCTAGAGTAGGTATTGAATCTCCTCCCTGCCCCACACAAACACACCCTTAACAAAATAGTTTAAGGCTTCTGCTGTGAAGGCTTTCAAAATGTGCTTTGAGAAGCAAGGCTTTCTTTTTACTTCTAAGTATAACATTATAGGATAAAGCCAATGATTTTTATGGAACAACCATACTTTTAGAAGTGGTACCAATAAAAATATGTATTTCAGGGCTGGAGAGATGGTTCAGTAGTTAAGAGCACTTCTTATGCAAGAAGAGTGAGGAGGTCTGAGAGACCACTGGAGTTTGATCCCCAAGATCACCGCATAAACAACTGGTGATGGCCACACACATCTTTATCCTCAATTCTGTAGGGCAATAAGGGACCAGAGAATCCCCAGAGCTCATGTGAAAACAAAGCTCCACTCATCAGTAACAGACTCAGGGTCACATCAGAAGGGCTGGAAGAAGGGGAGCAGGATATCTGAGGTTCCACTCTGGCTGCTGCAGGCAGGCAAGCAGACCCCACCACAGGAGAGGAAATGGGGCACTGCAAAGGCACATATGTGTGAGTCCACACACATACACACGCCACACCACACTGCACACAAGCAAGCAAAAAAAAATCTGTACTTATTTTCCAGTGTGCCATACCTTTGTGTGAATAGACTTAATGAGACATTTGTGTCCTAGGGTACTTGATTCATTTTTTCTTTGTTTTTCAAGCCAAGGTCTCCCTTTGTACTCTAGGCTAGCCTCATACTTGTGGCAACCCTTCCTAAGTGCTGAGCTTTGAATCATACACCACCTCATCTGGCTAGAATCATTGATTTTAAATAATTTTTAAAAATTACTTGTAAGCATAAAAAAGTTAGAGATAAAGAAAAGGGAGAGAGAGAAAGTATGGACATGCCAGGGCCTCTTGTCACTGCAGACGGACTTCAGATGCATGTGCCACTTTGTACACTTGGTTTTACATGGCTGCTGGGGAATTGAACCCAGAATGGCAGACTTGGTATAAGCAGTTGCCATTAACCACTGGACCATCTCAACAGCCCAAATATTTAATAGTAACTTAGTTGTAGTATTAATCACCTGTGAGGTCTTCCTACTTTGTAAAGACTTTTTTTTTTACAGTATTAAGGTAATGAGTATATTTTTAAAACAGATCTTAACAATATTTGCAGTCAGCCACACACCGCTGGGATGAATCTTCAAACCAGACACAATTTGGGGGAGGAAAGTATTTATTGAAACTACAGATTGAGGGGAAGTTCTAGAATGCAAAAGAGGCTACTCCCTTTTCACAGGTCCAAGCAGAGAGAGAAACCCATCACCAACACCACACACACACACACACACACACACACACACA
>PVHP010024490.1:0-26397 GCA_004024765.1 Zapus hudsonius | reverse complement strand
GAGAGAGAGAGAGAGAGAGAGAGAGAGAGAGAGAGAGAATGGGCACAGCACGAACTCCAGACACATACGCCCTCTTGTGCATCTGGCTTTATATGGGCACTGGGGAATCGAACTTGGGTCCTTCTGCATTGCAGACAAATGCCTTAACCGCTAAGCCATTTCTTCAGCCCGAATATTAGCTCCTTGATCCAATCAAATCCTGTCCCCAAATGCCAGTTCTGACTCAAATCCCAGAGCCGGAAGCCTTCCATACCTGAGGACATGTAAACACAAGAGAAGTCATCAGAGTTTACAAAGCACATTGGCACCACACAACTCCTTCCAGCCTCATCACTAGCACGTAAGAGACTGGTCCCTAGCCAGGTGTGGTGGTGCACACCTTTAATCCCAGCACTTGGGAGGCCGAAGTAGGAGGATCACCATGAGTTCAAGGCCACCTTGAGACTACATAGTGAATTCCAGGTTAGCCTGGGCTAGAGTGAGACCCTACCTCAGAAAAGAGAGAGAGAGAGAGAGAGAGAGACTGGTCCCTTTTGCAGATAAACAACTAACCACAGGTGTGGGCACGAATGTGGCTCAGTGGTGGAGCATTTACCTAGCATGCACGGGTGCTAGGATCTATCCTCAGTACCACGAAAATAAATTAAATAAAAAATAAAAAAATAAAAAAATAAGGGGCTGAAGAGATGGCTCAGGGGTTAAGGCGCTTGCCCTGCAAACCATAAAGACCTGGGCTCGATTCCCCAGTGCCCACATAAAGCCAGATGCACAAAATGGAGAATCAGGAATTCGTTTGCAGTGGCTGGAGGCCCTAGTGTGCCCATTCTCTCTGTCACTCTCTGCTTGTAAATAAATAAATGAATGAATAAAAAAATAAATAAATAAATTTTTAAAAGGAAGGAAAAGAAAAAAGCCAAGGTACGCACTTATAATCTATAATCCCAGTATTTAGGAAGCAGAGGCAGGAGGAATACCACAAGTTCAAGGCAGCCTGATCTACATAGTGAGCTCTATGCCAGCAGGGAACATCACATAAGCATGAGGACCTGAGTTTGAATCCCCAGAGCTCATGTAAAGCTGGATATGGGGGGGGGGAGATGGCTCAGCAGTTAAAGACACTTGTTTTATTTATTTATTTATTTATTATTTGAGAGTGAAAGAGGCAGAGAGAGAGAAAGAAAAAGAGAGAAAGAGCTTCACGTGGGCACTGGGGAATCAAACTCGGGTCCTTCTGCTTTGCAGCAAACACCTTAACCACTGAGCCATTTCTCCATCCCCTAAAGACACTTGCTTGCAAAGCCTAAAGACCTGGGTTCAATTCTCCAGTATTCATGTAACCAGATGCACAAAGTGGTATATGCATCTGGAGTTCATTCACAGTGGCAAGAGGCCCTGGCACAGCCATATTCTCTCTCTCTCTCTCTCTCTCTCTCTCTCTCTCTCTCTCTCTGTTTGCAAATGAAAAATAAATAATAATTTTTTAAATAGCTGAATGTGGCAGTATGCGTTTGGAGTCCTAGGGCTGGACGGGAGAGATGGCTCAGTTGTTAAGGCACCTGTCTAGAATTCCAGTTCTCCAATGGTGAATGGGAGGTGGGGACAAGGAAAAGCCCAGAAACTCATGGGCCAGCAAAAACTCACCCTATCTCAAATGAGGTGGAAGGTGAGGACCAATACCTGAACTTATCCTCTGACCTCACACACACACATGCACACACATCATGTCCACAGAAAGATTAGAAAAAAAATAGCCGGTGTGGTGGGTCATGCCTTTAGTCCCAGCACTCGGGAGGCAGGGGTAGGAGGATCTCCATGAGTTCGAGGCCACCCTGAGACTACACAGGGAATTCCAGGTCAGCCTGGGCTAGAGTGAGACCCTACCTCAAGAAAAAAATTTTTTTAATTGGAAAAGGGAGCATGATTTATTTAAAGACACACCAGGTGAGACTGGAGTAGCTCAGGGACAAAAGCAGTTAACTTAGAAGGATAGGAAAACTCTAGAAGGTAGTTGTTTTCTCTTGCAGAGGAAGCCAGAGCTCTGTTGCTCACTGTCCCATCTTGTTCTTACAGTACAGTGACTTGGCCATCTACAATTACAGCATGGTGACCCCCCGGGGGGAAACTCACTTCTGCTCAACAGCGGAAGGGCCCTTATTGACCTCCTTCAAGGCCGTGTTCATGCCCGTGGCCTACAGCCTGATCTTCCTCTTGGGTATGACAGGCAACATCCTGGTGCTCCTGATCCTGGAGCGGCACCGGCAAACCCGGAGCTCCACCGAGACCTTCCTGTTCCACCTGGCAGTGGCTGACCTCCTGCTGGTCTTCATCCTGCCTTTTGCTGTGGCCGAGGGCTCTGTGGGCTGGATCCTGGGACCCTTCCTCTGCAAAACGGTGATCGCTCTGCACAAGATCAACTTCTACTGCAGCAGTCTGCTGCTGGCCTGCATCGCTGTGGACCGCTACCTGGCCATCGTCCACGCCGTCCACGCCTACCGCCACCGCCGTCTCCTCTCCATCCACATCACCTGTGCAGCCATCTGGCTGGCCGGCTTCCTGTTTGCCTTGCCAGAAATTCTTTTTGCCAAGGTCAGTCAACCTCTTAACAATGACTCCCTGCCACACTGCACATTCTCCCAAGAGAACCAAGCTGAAACCAGCGCCTGGTTCACCTCCCGCTTCCTCTACCATGTCGGAGGCTTCCTGCTGCCAATGCTGGTGATGGGCTGGTGCTACGTGGGGGTGGTACACAGGCTACGCCAGGCCCAGCGACGCCCTCAGCGGCAGAAGGCAGTGAGAGTGGCCATCTTGGTGACAAGTATCTTCTTTCTCTGCTGGTCACCCTACCACATAGTCATCTTCCTAGATACCTTGACAAGGCTGAGGGCTGTGGACAGTAGCTGCAAACTAAATGGCTATCTCCCCGTGGCCATCACCATGTGTGAGTTCCTGGGCCTGGCCCACTGCTGCCTCAATCCCATGCTCTACACCTTTGCCGGGGTGAAGTTCCGCAGCGACCTGTCTCGGCTTCTGACCAAGCTAGGCTGTGCAGGCCCGGCATCTCTGTGCCAGCTTTTGCCCAGCTGGCGCAGGAGCAGTCTCTCCGAGTCAGAGAATGCCACCACCCTCACCACCTTCTAGGTTCTGGAGCCCTACTTTTTCTCTGCTTTCCTTGCAGTATGGGATGAGGCTGGAAGGTGGTATCCTAAAACTACTTTGGTTGGTATCGGCAGAGGGACAAACCCTCTTCTTCCAGTCCACAGGCTAGGCTGGAACCCACAATGGGAACAGCAGACCAAAGTCAAAGCAAGGGACAGCTGTACCACCCACATCACCCTGGGCTTCTCAAGAAGACCCCATTCACTTTCCATCCCAGCCAGCCAAAGCTGAGAAGTGATTTTACTTCTACCCTGGTGGTAGAAAAAGTCATCTATGCCCTTGGCCTACGCCCTCATCTTCCCTTGGCTTAGCCCCAGAATCCCTTCCCAGAATACACACAGCCAACTAAAGGCTGCTGAGGATCACAGCTACCCACCTTCTTCCTATGCCACCTGCCAAATGAAGTCAGAAGCTGGGCACCAAGGGACAAATGGAGGGTATGCTGAGGGATGGCCAGCTTGGCAGCAAAGTGTGGCCTTACCACATCTCAGTGGCCTTACCACATCTCAGTCCCCTAAACAGAAAAATTATGCCAGGCCCCTAACCCTGAAGCCATCTTGTCCAAACGGTAAGCCAAGAGCGATCTACTTTTAGGTAGACGTCATGGCTCCAACTAAACCAGCAGTGGGTCAGCAGCCACAAGATACCAGATCCCAGGCTGGAAAAAACAGGCTCCAGGAGCCCCTGCAGGCCAGCCAGTATTCAAAGAGTAAGGACAAGCCAGCAGGAGAGCAGCCTCAGGGAAGAATGCAGACTCCATCTCCAGGCCTCAAACTGGAATCAAACCCAGCTGTCTTTTCTGCTCAGGGGCCAGAGGGAGATGGGTGGAAAGCTCCCAGGTGCGCAAGGGGGTGGATCCTTATAGGTTCTGGGGACTGATGAGGAAGGAGGCTGGCTCAGTCTATGGAAACAGTAGCAGAGGGCTCCTGGCCTCAACAGAGGGGGCCCTTAGCTGAGAGAATAGACATGGACCCCAGGGAAAACAACAGGCTTCCAGCCCAACCCCCCATGGTGTCTCCTAGGCTGGGCAATGTGAGAAGCAGACCTGGGCAGGGAAGTCCCCAAGTCTCAGGAAGCCAATGCCTTGCCCCCAGAGGACACTGCTCAGTTGAAACCAGAGGAAGCTGCTCTGCGCTTACTAGGGGAGAGGGGGATGGCCTAGTAGGCAGCTTTGGGTGCCTTCCTGCCCGCCCCCATCTGGGGGTGGAAGTACCACGCAAGCCACACAGTCAAGCTCCCTAGGGGCACCCCACCGGAGAAATCTGTGCTGTGGCTCCCAAACTATATCCTCACTGCAGAATGACCGAGATACCTTGGGGGTCCCCTTTTCTTCCAGCAACCAATGGGAAGCTGGGCAGTAGAGAAGCAAGACACAAAATCAAAAAGGCAAGAGGCTGGATCTTGAATTTTCTTTTTAATAAAAAGGCACCTATAAAACAGGTCAATACAGTACAGGCAGCACAGAGACCCCCAGAACAAGCCTAAAAATTGTTTCAAAATAAAAACCAAGAAGATGTCTTCACATATTGTATTTATATATTTATATTTATATATATATATATTTATATAATGATACAAAATGGCTGGGGTATGGCCATGGATGGAGGGGAAAAGGCTGGCCTGTGAAGCTCACCTTGGAAAGCTGGTGGTGGAGGTGGGAGAACGGGGCACCTGAAGAGGTATCGAGCCTTTTGTGGCCTGAGCCCCCTCCTTGGGGCAGAAAACGGAGAGGACAGTTTGCGCGGTCTTAGGTAGGTGGATGGGGGCTTAAGGCCCAGATGGAGGCAGGGAGAACAGAGTGCCTAGTAGGAAGGGTTTCTATACCTTCCCTTCCTCCCTCCCTCCCAAAAATAGGCCCTGGTCATAGCCCCTTGGGGAAGGGGAGACTAGGGGAACCAAGAGCCTACAATCAGCCCTGGATGGGTAAGTGGCGCTTGACCTGGCTGGCGGTGGGCCATGAGGACAGCACCAGACTGGGAGAAATGGGCACAAATTCCCTTTGTATTACAGCTGCCAAGGCGAAACCAGGCCCTGCAGGTCAGGAAGGCTGGGGACAGGGCCCTGGTAGAAGACACACTGTCTAGAATGGCCCTTGGCCCAGGAGGCAGGGCAGGACCCTCAGCCAGGGAACTGCTCTGTGGCCTTACAAGGCAGGAAAGGAAGTGAGAAAAGGAGTTTTTCTCCTGGGGCCAAAACACCCAGTTGTGTATGGCTTCTGTTCTGACCAGTGGCAGGTGGGGAGCTCTTCTGGGAAGGACCAGGGGACTGAGAAGAGGCAGTGGCTGCGCCTGGGTGGGCAAAGACAGATCTGGTACATGGCCCAGAGCCCTGGACAGAGGGGCCTTGCCAGAGTGGGTAAGCAGAGAAGGCAACGGGATGCCCTCCACTTCCCTCCCCAACACTCTCGTCATTCAGTGCTACGGTTGGAGGCTGGAAGGGAGGCTGACTGATTCAGCCAGACCCTGTTCCTTCCTTCTTTGGTGAGTGAGAAGCAAGTGGTGGTGCTTAGGAGAGTCAGGACCCAGGTGGTTACCTGGCAAGGGCTTCTAGAGCCATAGGCTCCACTTCAGGGGCCACACAGATACTGCCTCCTCCTCCCGGCCTTCATCCTAGGCTGCAAAGAGCTTCAAGTTCTGGCTAAGATGTAGCAGCAGGGGAACCCAGACATCCAGAGGGAAGCCCGGACTGTGTCACCGGTGTGGGCAAACGTGCACATGCACACACATCTGCTCTCCGGAAATCACTCAGCAGCAGATAGGCACCCACAACAGTGGGGGGGGGGTTCTCAGTCCTGATGGGGCTCACCAGGTGGAAGCCTACATGGTCTGACATCAATTGAGGGGTGTGGGGGGCATCTATTCATCCTAGCAGGTGGAGAGAATGGTATCCTTTCAGTGGAAGGGTACAGAGGACTGCATGTCTCTGGGCCCAGGGAAATGGAAGAGGCCATCATCTGAAGAAGGGACAAGGGTTTCTTTTATCCTTTTCTTTTTGTGTGACTTCTATCAAAACACAGTATACAGCACACGCACAAACCGGCACAAAAGCGCAGCGCTCTATTTACAGCTCTGCTGGCACCTGCCCACCGGGCCAGCCGCCTGCAGGGGGCATGGGAGAGGAGGTAAACCAGATCAGCTGGGAGGAAATGAGGCAGGAAAAGACAGAAGGAAACATGGGTAAGAGCAGAAAAACTAAGGAAAAAGGTGGAACTCGAGCACCTACCAAGGTGAAAGACACACAAAGGGACAGAGTGGAAGACCTTTCCTCTCTCCCCTAAGAACCCAAAACATATCTGAAAGCAGGGTGAGGTGCAGAGATAAGGGGACGCTTCCAAGGAATCAGGAGTGAGGGAGGGGCAGTCCTGTAGGCCCTAAAGGAACAAACCCCAATCCCACCCCAACCCCATTCTGCCACTTCCCCCAAAGCTGCCAGCACATCTGGTTTCCACAAATGCCACTCCCCACACCAGCCCTATCTCCCACCCCTTCACCCCACTGATCCCAGGCCATCCATCCCAACACTGGAGGGAAGAAACTTCTAAGGTTAGCATATTCGCAGTATCCCCAGCTCCAGACCCACTGAGGCCTGCTAGAAGGGCAGGTTGGCCATGCTGCCTGGCGCAGGGAGGTAGCCCATCTGGCTGTCCAGAGACACACTGCGCTGTCGCAGGGAATGGGACACCATGAGGTTCTGCTGGGGTGGGGGCCCCATGAGGGAGCCTTGTGGAGAAAGCATGTGGGGGGGCTGGCTGTAGACTTCGCCCCCCACACCCCGCTGCTTCATCAGCATGAAATTCTGCTGGGTCATGAGGCCTTGTGTTGGGGACATGACTCCCTGGTGTAGGCCATGGGGCACCATGCCCTGCTGTGGGGGCACACCTGTCCTGCCCAGTAAGGACATCTGTCCAGGGTGGCACATGGACATGCTGAGCCCCCGCTGAACCCCCTGCTGGCCAGGAAGATTTGGGGGCCGAGAGGGAGTCTGCTCCGCCATCATATTCTGCAGGTTCATAAGATGCAGATTGGGGGGCTGGGCCTTGGGGGGCTGGTTCTCGTTCTTGGGGAAGTACTGGAGCGTGCTGCTTGGCTTCTCAGAGGGGATGATCCTGGATAAGTCGAACTCAGGGATCCCCGTCGGGGTGGGCCGGATCACCTCGCTCAGCTCTGGGTCATTCAGCACAGATGCCACCCCGGGGAGCACCCCGGGTGGGTATGCGTCGCCCATGCGCCCAGCCATGCCTTTGCCCATCAGATGCTGCTGGGGAGGTATGGGGCCGGGTGGCTGGCTGGGCAGGTCCTCAGGGGGCAGGGGCATGCCTGAAGGGTAATGCTGCTGCATGCCAGGTCCCCCACCCCCACCACCAGAGGGGGCCATTGCACCATGGGGCTGCTGCAGCCGAGGTGGGAAGGGCATCATCTGGGAGGAGCTGGGCACAGGGCCACAGGGGGCACTCAGGGAGTCTGGGCCTCCTGGGGCCATAATCATTGAGTTTTGAGGGGGCCCTCCTGTCCCCTGTGCATTGGGGTGCAGTGGAATGTTGGACCCCAGAGGGGTAGGGGAGGGCAACATAGTAGGCGGGGGTTCATGGGACAGGGGCTGCTGGCCTGGCACGTTCATGCCCATGGGGCTCTGAGCAGCAGCAGGGTTCAGGTGCATCTGGTTGGGCTGGTTGTTGCTGATGCCTGTAGGGAAAGGAAGAGAGCATCAGGAACTGTGTGCACCCATCTAGAGATAAGGTGCCCCAGTCCTTCCCTACTCCACTAGAGTGCTCTGGGCTGCAGGGATTGGAACAGTGCCCCAAACCTCTCCCCCACTCCCCCCCCTGCAATGCCCAGCAAGCACCCTGTGCAAGCATGGAGAAGCCAGCATGACCACAGGGGCAATTCCTGGGCACACCCATTGTTCTCATTCCCAGTGCCCCTGCCTGTTGCGCACCTGGCCCTGAGCCCTGTGGTGCTGGGGGTGGGGGTAACAGGGGCCGGTCAGGCAGCAGCTCGTCGTCTGAGGTGGCGATGGTCTTGATGGCATTGTGGTAGAGCGGGGTGGAGCTGGGCATGGCATACTTGGACATCTGGGACATCATCAGTGACAAGGGGTTCTGGGAAGGCGTGGGGTCTGGGGAGGAAGTGAATGGTAGGCTGGGGTTCATGAGGCCGCTGGGAGGGTTGGCAGGAGGTGCTGAGGAGCTGCTCCGGGGGCCACTAGGCGGGAGGGCACCTGCAGAAGCAGGGAGATAGAAAGAGAGCAGGGGGGTCACTGGGGAGGAGAAGATGAACTTGGCTACTAATACCTGAAGAAGGATCTAGGAAAAGGCTCTCCACTCCTTCAGGTACACCCACATCCCACTGGACACAGGCTCCCTATGATCCCCAAGGCTCACCCATCTTCAAGCAACTCCCGCAGTGGGGAAATGCCAAACCCCAAGTGTGACCCCTCAAGATGCCTGGGAGGTGTATCTGGTGCCCTCTAAGAAAGCCCAGTGTAACTGCCATCACCTGCCAACATGACCCTACCCACCACAGTGGCCACCAACACATGCCCGGCACTCACTGGCCTGCCCAGATGACTCACCCTGTTCCATGTTGCCCAGGGTGGTAGAAGAGTTCATGTTGAGAGGCGGCTGTTTATTCTGGGAGACCCCAGGGCTGGGCATGGCTGTCTTGGGCGAGGCGACCCAGCCTGGAGAAGGCACCGCCATGGAGGGAGACTTGAGCCTGCTGGGTGAGCCAGTGGGTGAACGGACACTGAGGGAGGAACTGAGGACCTGTGGTGACTTGAGGGGTCCTGAAGGGTTGGCAGAAGGCAAGGGTACCATCTGTGAGGGAGTCTGGGGCGACTTGAGGTTGGCAGAGGGTGAGGTGACCAGGGGTGAGTGCACCTGGCTAAGGGTGGGTGATTTCAGGTGCCCTATGCCTGGTGAGCCCATCTGATTAATACTGATGGTGAGGTCAGAAGGCCGTCTGCCCAGTCCCCGATTTGGGGCTGAGTGCACAGACCCAGGAGGATTTGATGCAGGGGGCAGAGGCATGTGGCTGAGCCGAGTGGTGCCCACAGTGCCCATGGGCATTGAACTCTGGTCAGGGCTGAACATGTCTTGGGTGTTGCCTATGTCCTGGGGCATGGCTTGATAGGGTCCTTGGCCCCCAGAGAATCCCTGCTGGCCCTGGCTGGGAAACTGCGAAGGCATGAGCATCTTCTGAGGACCACCCATCATGCCACTGTTGTTCTGGGCCCGAACCCGAGCCATCTCCTCAGGGCCGAGGCCCTGGGACCCCATCATGTCACCAGGACCCCGCATCTTCTGTGACATCAGCATCTGCTGCTGTGGTGTCATCTGCACATTCAGGTTCATGTTCATGTTCATGTTCACGTTCATGTTCATGTTGAGGTTGCCTGGCCCCATGGGTGGGTCCACTTCCCTCAACCCAGACTGCCCCATGGGGGGGCTCAGGAGGCCCCGGCCTCCACCAAACTCCATGCCCATAGGAGTGCCAGCTAGGCCCTCGCTGCCAGCCATCTGCCCAGGGAACATGGTGGGGTCCATCTGCCGGTGTGCCTGCATCATCCGCTCCATCTCCATGCTCTGTCCCATACCACTGCCTGCCATGCCCAGGGGGCGCTGCATGCCCATGGACCGCTTCTCCAGCAACTGGTGCCGCAGCAGCTCCTCCCGAACACGAGGAGTCATGAATCGCTCCGCTTCACCCTGCCCACCTGGGTAGGGCACAGCATTCTGGGCAAAATTATTGGGTCCCCCCATAGGGGGCAAGTCTTCCGTCCAGCCCATGCCTGGCCTCACAGGTCTCTGCATGGCATTCATAGGCACCTCCATGGGCATACTTGGCATGCCCCCAAACCCAGGCACCCGCTGCATCTGGTTGCCTGGGAAACGGGGGCCTGGGAAGGGAGGTCCACCTCTGAGCTGCATGGGATCTTGGACATCCATAGGCGCCCGCAGCTGTGCACCCATTCCAGGTGGCCACTGATCCCCAGGCTTGCTGTGGTAGGGTGGTGGGGGCCCTCTCCCCATCATGCCCCCCATGCCCACCATGTCTTGCAGAGGGCGACCTGTGTGCAGTCCAATCTGCTCCTCCTTCCGCCGCTTCTCCTCATAGTACTCTTCCTGCAACTTCCTCCAGGCCACCTGCTCAGGAGTCAGGCTGTCCTGGCCTAGCCTCTGCATCATCATGTTCATCTGCTGTCCCATGTCCCCACCCTGGGGGTTCCCAGGTACTTCGTGCTCCAGCGGCGGGCCCCCCAGGCTCTGTGTCTGTGAGATCATGGACTGCAGGGGCTCCTCATACTTCTTCAGCCCACTAGGAGGGGCTGAGGGTGGCTGCTGAGGGGCAGGAGGGGCTTGTGCTGGTGGACCCCCCTCTCCAGCTCCTCCGGGAGGCCCCTTGAGGAAGGGCTCGGTCTCCCCACTGCGGAGTAGTAGCCTTTCGATGTCTCTCAGTGTCTGGAGGGAGCGCTCCCGGTGCTCCAGCTGCTCTTTAGACAGGCCCTCTGAGCCCACTAGGCTACGCTGACCATTTCCTGTAGGGGTGCTCTCCCCCAGCAGGGCTGGGCCAGGGGCACTGCCAGGGTCTCCTCCAGGAGGCAGAGGGTTGTTAGTGGTGGCAGCTGTTGGGGTATTAGGGTGGGTGCCCCCAGTCCCACCGCCAGTGCTGGCAGCTCCCACTGAGTTGGGTGCCAGGTCCTGGCTGGTATCTTCAGGAGGCCCCTCGGGGGGCAGAGCAGGAGGGGCACTGCCGGGGGCTGGGGGTGGTGGTGGCAGTGGAGGTGGCTGAGACTGCGGGGTGCCTGCAGTCGGTGTGCTCAGGGGTAGTGGGTCCGGAGTGGGTGGCACTTTAGGAACCTGCAGGACAAAGGCAAAGCTTGAGGTAAGTAAAGGGACACTGTGACCTTCGCCATACTGGGCTGGACACCACACTTACCTGGTCTAGCTTGGCTCGGGGCACATTCTGCTGGTGGTAGGCGAGGATAGAGTCTGCGCGGCCCTGCAGCACTGCCTCTGCGGCCCTGCATTGGGGATTGGTTACAGGTAGCTCAGAGAGGTGGGCACAGGGAAACCCACCTTCACCCACTCACCCTGCTCCCACATACACTCACTCGGGACCCCAGGCTAAGGGTGCTAAGCAGACAGAGCCTACCTGGTCTCCCCCGAGGACTTACGTGTTAGCCAGGTGAGTGGTGAAGACATACACGAACTGAGAGGGAGGCTTTCCGGGGACACCCCCACCCCCAGCTCCAGGGACATCTGGACGAAGGCCTGGTGTGGGGCCATGTGGGGGGCCTGGTGTGCTGCTCTCACTGAGGGGCAGCTGGGCAGTTTGGCCAGGACCCAGCTGTGGGGCCGCCATGGCTGGGTCTGCTACATTACAATCTGTGGGAAAGAGAAGGGACAGCAGGTAAGAGAACAGACTGGCACCGCTGCCTAGGGCGGTTCATGGTGTCAGTACATTCCCAGGGGATCATCGGTCCCTCCGGCTTCTATACTGACTTCCCTCACTCTGCCCAGGATGGCAAGAATGATGACTGCGTAGAGAGGAGAGGGAAAATGGCCTTGGCCAACATGTCTGGTACTCAGCTACATCTATGCAGGTATATTTTCATGAAACAAACACATCCCCAGGAGGAAGGCATCAACTGTAGTTTAGAGAGGAAGAAATGAGGCAACAGGGATATAATAACTCACCCAAAGTCAACCAGCTACTGTGAAGTCAGGACTGGAACCCAGGACAGATAAGCTAAAGCCCTGCTCAGCTCTGCTATGAGCTCCCCCACTGTGGTCTATCTCTGTGAACACACTGTGTACTGAGTCAGGTGAGGGGGAGGCAGAAAGGCTAGAGTAATTGATGGTTCAAACCACAGACAGCTTTTCATCCTCGCCCAACACAAACTGACAGTGATTTTGTGAACAAGAGAGAGTATCTGTCTAAGCCTGTTTCTTCATCTAAATGCCCAAATGCCCGGCACAGGGCAAATCAAAGAAATATATTTACTACGTCACCAAGCAAAAAATACAAAACAGCCGGGCGTGGTGACTCATGCCTTTACTCCTATCACTTGGGAGGATCAGGTAGGAGGATCGCTGTGAGTTTGAGGCCAGCCTGAGACTACATAGTGAATTCCAGGTTAGCCAAGGCTAGAGTGAGACTCTACCTTGAAAAATAAACAAAAAATACAAAACAACAACAAAAAAAGAAACAGACCATCTTTCCTGTTTTCATACAACAATCAACAAACTTCTGTGGCCCTTAATTACCAAGAAGCATACAAACAACCAATTGGCCGTTTCTGCAGTGGTGAACCACAGGGTATCCTTTAATTCAATTAATTCTCACATTATCTGCCTGGAGACAGTGTCTGTCCCACAATATTGCCTCCTAGTTCCAATGTCAATTATAAGCCTCAGTTTGTTCTGTGAATGACTTGTAAAATGGGGTTTCCAGGACTTTCGCAGATTCTACTAGCTTGCTAGAACACCTCTGGGAAACATTTTACTTAAATTCAACCAGTTTATCAGAAAGAGTGCTATAGCCAGACATGGTGGAACTCGCCTTTAGTCCCAGCACTCAGGAGGCAGAGGTAGGAGAATCCATGTAAGTTCAAGGCCAACCTGAGACTACACAGTGAGTTCCAGGTTGGCCTGGGCTAGAGCGAAGACCCTGTCTTGAGAAACGAAGAAGAAAAAAGGAGGAGGAGGAGGAAGAAGAAGAAGGAAGAAGAAGAAGAAGACGACAACAACGACAAAGAAGACGACGACTGCTAAAAGGATGCTATGAGGAGATGAATCCTGCAGACCCAGGGGTAGGGGCATGAAACTTCCATCCCTCTCTTCATGGGCCACTCTCTGGGAGCTCCCTGAAGCCAGTCTTTTTGGATTTTTATGGCTGCATCGTTAGGTATTATTGAGTAAAACCATTGACCACAGGTGATCGACATACTTCAGCCCCTTCCTCCAGACCAGAGGGAGGAGGGTAAGACTGAAAATTCCAAGCCTCTAAGGAGAAAGACAGGCAGGTTTCAGCCACAGATTGCGGCCCAGAGGGAGCCAGAAGATGCCAATCCACCTGCTCTTTTATCCTGGCACAAGAATGAAAACTCCTAACTTGGACTAGAACTTGTGCCTGACTGAGGCTGATTTACAGCACCCCCTGCTGTACATAGTCCATTAGCCCCAGATATGGGCAGACTCTGTGATCCATGCCCCAGACTTAGTAACAAATCAGATTCCCCCCCCCCCTTTCACCTACCTGAATGAAACACTGTAAAGGTACAGGCTGACATGTGCTCTCCTCTTCTTCTAGCTTCTCTACTTCCTGAGACCCTCTTGCTCTCGTTTGATGTGGCCTGGACCTCCCCTATGTGAGTCTTGGTTCCCAGCCCCACTCAGTTTAGCTGAGTGGGGAGGAGAAACATAACCCTATCTCTCAATCCTAGTCTTATTGTCCCTTAACTTACCATGTGCAAATTCCCACTCTGGATCTGCCACGTGGGCGCTCTCACTTCTCCCTAGCCTCTCTCGCAGCCAATGCTAAGTGTGTTCCCCTCCTTTGAGCTCTGTTTGATCACAGTTTTTCTTCAGTCTGGCTTCACTCTCTAAGCCTCAGTTTCTCCCTAACTTCCACTTTTCTGTATTTTTTCTACAAAAAAGTTCAAGTCTTTTCTAGGTCCCAATTCCCTTTATTATTTATAAACTCCACAAGTAGTGATTTCTCCCCAAGTAAACTGAAAAATTCTTGATTCCATCTTTATTATTCTTCATTAAAGATTAGGAAAGAACCCAAAGTTTGGGGTTCATAAATCTGGGGGATACCCAAACCCCAAAATTCCTGCATTACTCTGATCTTTCCAGAGATCAGTTCCCATCCAGAAGCTACCAGCTTCTTCTGCCAGCCAACAATCAACTCATCATCATATTCAAAACACACTTATCTCTTTGGAGATTCCCAGGATTCAGTTGTATGCTAGGCAACAAGACAAGACCAAATATATATTTCATACGATCACTGGCTGACATACTAGGAAAACTTCCAAACAGGCCACCCACAATTAGCACCAAAATAAATTTTGCTCCATGGTCCCAAATGTGACTCTGGGTTCTCACCTAGAAAAGAACCACATCTGGTGATCAGTGGGTCTAGGTGAGGAGGTGGACCTGTTCCCATGCCAAGAAAAAGACAAACAAGTCTCTGAATGCAGACAGCATGTGATAGAGCATTTCCAAATGACACCAGAGCCTGGCCCAGAGCAGCAACCACTCCCCCCAACCCACAGGCACAGAATCCAGTACCCCTCCTTGGCTAAATCTCTGACTGACCCATCCCATAATGACCTTGTCTCTCCAATTGTGCATTGAAGAGCAGAGCTGACTTCTGTGTGAAGGCTGCCCCAGAACAGGAATGTGTACAGTTGGAGCACACAATGTCCAGGAAATGGAGAGGCAGGCTTTATCTCAAGAAGGAGCTTTCTAGCACAATGATAACAATGCAAGCTAATGCCGTTCTTGGTATATTACACATGTCTACTCTTACTCCCTGTACCCAATCCATGTGGTAAAGGTCATTTTTGCAGATGAAGAATTAGAGGCTCTTCCACAAACTGACACAAATAGCAAGTGCATCCCTGGAACACAAACCCAGGAGTCTGATCTTAGCCTGTTCTGCTGTAGCAGCATCATTGCCATTCGTGAAGAACTGAGCAACATGGTTGCAGAAACCTGCTACCCCAGCACTTGGGGGACGTAGACTAAGGAGTTTAAGACCAATCTCATCGATATAGCAAGCTTGAGACCAACCTGTGCTATCAGACCCTTTCTCAACAATCCCACCCTTCCTGCCCACCCCCCAAGAAATGAATGGCAGTCCATCTAAGAGGCTTATGGAAGCCAGGCATGGTGGGGTATGCTTTTAGTCCCAGCACTCAGGAGGCTTGAGGTAGGAGGAGGACTGCGATGAGTTCAGGGGTCAACTCACACCTAGGTTTAGCTTTGCATAGCAAGACCAACAGCCCTGCTCACAGGGAAACTGGACCTTCCTTGCCTATCCGCTATTGACCAGTAGGTGGCAGCATAGACCAGAAAATAATGTGTGGTGTGGTGAGAGGTCACCAGGAAGAGGACCACCTCAGAGACCCCACCAGGGTCCATAGAGAAAAAGAAACCAGGAGGCACCTGGAAGGCAGGGTGGGAAGAGTCGGAAGTGGGATGGAGAGGGGCCTGGCTCCTGGTCCCTGCTACTATCCATTCAGCCAGGTCTCCTAAAGCCCTACGGGAGAGGAAGGCTCCCTCAGGATAGCCTTCCCCAGGGGGTACCATAAGCCATAGCATCCTGGCATCCGTGAGTACTCACTGTGGGTGGCCCCAATGGGCTTGTCATCCTCTTCACTGTCGGGTCCAGAGCACCATTCGTCCCCACTGTAAGGCTGCTTCCTCTCCAGCACACACCGCCGCTTACTCCGGGGTGCCACTTCTACCCAAGCAAGATGCAGGCAGGCGGAAGAGTGAATGCCCAGAAGTCCTGTCCCCCCACCCACAGAGTTCTTCCCAGACCCATTCTCCAAGACGCCCCACCCCAGAGGGCACTGCCCAGACCATGGTGGGCACTTTGCCAATCCTTGGCCCCTACCACACCATTTGTTTCTGATTTCTCTCTAGCCTCAGCCGCCTGTCTCCCCTCCTCCCCCCCCCAATACCAAGCACAGCATAATCCCCAACCACAACTGGTTCTAATTAGGGCTGGGGGGGGAGGGACTCTTCCAGGCCCCAGTGCTTGTTCCCAAAAGGCTCCTAACGCTGGGACACCAGGAGACTCTAGGGAGGTGTGTGGGTCTGCTCTTCACCCCCAAGTATTTCCCTCTCCTACTATGGGGCTGTGGGGGGCAGGGGCAGAGGGGGATGAGAGGAGTGGAGACCAGAGCCCCACCACTCTGTGTGGCCCATCTATGGTTGGCACCCTGGCCAGCCCCAATCCTGAATGACCTGTTGGTTAATTGGATAAGAGTAACAAAGTGGTGTTGCAGATAAATGCAGACAGGAACCTGGGATGAGGATTAAGCAAGAGATGGTCTCCTGACCAGTTTAGGTCTTGGGCTATAGACAATGCTATGGTCTCAGGAATAAGGAGATCCAGTACCTTTGGCCTCTGAATCCAGGGATGGAGTCCCAGCCTCACGCTGCTCTCCAGAGTCCACTGACACACTCCTCTCCCGTTTCACCTTGCCTTTGATTGAGCTGAAAGGGGGTACTCCTGTCTGGGGGTTCTTCAGACTTGAGTTGCTAGGTGAGATCTGGTTGGCCTTGGCCCCATGGTTCCCCGCCCCCACACCCTTGGAGCCCAGGTTGCAGGTAGGTCCTTGGTTCACATTCTGATGCTGGGATTGGGCCCCACCATTCCCTGTCTTGCCATGATTGGTCAATTTATTTTCTGGGTGCATTGGCTTGGCTGGGACAGGGGGGCAGTGGCCGCGGGGGGACAGCGGCGGGCTCCCTGGAGCTTCTCTCCTCCTGGGGTGGGGTAACCTGGGAGAAGGTAGGAGAGAGGAGCAAGGTTAATTCTACAAGAAGCTAGGCATGCCTGCTTTAATCTCCCAGTCCTGCCTCACCTAAAGGTGTCAGGGCAGCTGAATAGCATCAAGACCACCTGCTGTTCCCTCCCTCCCTCCAAGACTTCTGGAACCAGAGCAAATGCCTCTTGGAATGCAGAGAGACAGTGCTCCCCTCCAAGCTCTTAGACCCCACTAATGCAAGCAGAAAACAGGGCCTGGAGTTGGCAAACTCCCCCCCACCCCCAATATCCTCAGGCAGCTGCCAGCCAGCTAGCTCCCTGGCAACTCTTGCTCTCCAGCACCTGACGAGCTCTCTTCTAGGGTTTGCTGTCTTCAGCCTCCTTCCAAAGCCCTAACCCTCAACTACCCGGCGTCCTAGCCCAGCGCTACTCCCCGGGGAGCAGGGACAGCACAAATGAAAGTGGTACCCACTGTCCAGAGCCCGAGGGGAAGGCCCTGCGGGCAGGCAGTAACTGGAGGAGGGGAGGGGAGGGGCAAACCAAGCAGGCTGGAGTGCAGCTTGAAGCCAAAGATTCCTGCAGCCTAGGCTGCGGGCCCTTTAAGCTCCAGCCCGCTCCCCCCGCTGCCTCCCCCTCCCCGGAGACCTATTAATAGCCGCTGGAAAGATCACATCACGGGAGAGGATATTTATCCCCCCTCATTCCACACCAGCTCAGATTTATTTCAGCTCTGCTGTCCTGCTGCCGCCGCCTGCCCCTGTCTGCCCGCTTCTCCGGGAGAGGGAGGGCGGCAGGCACCACCCCCACTCCAGCTCCACCCCAGTCACTGCACCTCACCCTGGGTGATGGGGGTCTGCTCTAACGGTCTTAGGAGGGCAGAGGTAGAAAGGCTTCTGCAGCAGGCAGAGCTGGCTGCCAGTCCCCCAGCCCCCTGGGCCCAAGCGCTAGGCTGGCTGCCAGATCTTCCCCTTTCTCCCCCCGCGAGCCCACCGATGGCCTGGGAGCCGGGTGCCTGGGGGCTCCCCGTCCAACCCCCACGGTTCGGCCATCACCAGGGGCCCTGCCCATCCCCTCTCTCCGCACACGTCCCTCCCTCCACGACACCCACACACCTTGTCTTGTTAGCCAGGATCCTCATGGCTCCCACACACAGTGGGGCTACGGCCCCCGTGCGTGCCCCGGGCCCAGCCAGGTACTCGGTACTGGAGCACGGACTGCAGCAACAAGCCCCAAAGAGAAAACTTGTGACTTGGGGAGGGGGCGCGGGGGAAGGGGAGCCCCGGGACCACGGCCTGGACGGGGAGAGGTGGGGGAGAGGGCGGGCTCCGAGGCCCGTCCTGAACCCATCCCGCCCCTGCACCGCGCCCCGGGGCGCTCGCAGCCGCCAGCGGGCCCCCACCCGGGCCCCCGAGGGCCGCCGACTCGGAATTCACGGCCAGGCCGGGTGGCAGGGGTGAGCCGCGAGCGGGGCCCACGGGGGACTCCCGACACGCCCCTCACCCCGCCTGCCCCGGGGCGCCGCCGCCGCCGAGCGAGCGCGGGGCCGGGGCCATGCCCGCCCCAGCTCGAGGCCTAGCCCGTGCCCATCCCGGCAGGCCCGGGCGGGCAGCGAGAGGCCCGGCGGGGCCCCGGGGCTGCAGCTGGCTCTGCTGGAGACCAGCGACGCTGGCTCGGATTCCTCCCGACCGCAAGAATGCAGGAGCCTCCCCTCCCCCGCCTCCGGCGGAGCCCGGCGAGCGAGCGAGCGAGCGAGCAAGCGAGGAGAGAGCGACAGAGCGAGCCGGGGAGGCAGCCAGCGGGCGGGCGGGCGGGAGAGAGGGAGGCCGACAGGGCTGCAGTGGGGACCGGCTCCGGGACCCGCGCGCGCTCAGCTCACACGTGGACAGAGACAAAGACACGCACGTTGGGAGCTCCGGGCCGGCGGCGGGCCTGGGGCTGAGTGCGAGCTGGCCCACTCGCTGCCCAGATGAGAAGACTGAGGCCTGGCCACCAGGGAGTCACAGAACACACAGAGGCCAGAGAGTCCCAAACTCGGCAGGCGCCTCATCCCAGCGCCACTCGCCCGGCTGCCCACCCTGCTAAAGGTGGGAGAGACAAGTGGAGGAAGGAGTCCTCCCAGCCGTGCAGGCTCCCGCGGTTCCCCGCTGAAGGCGGCTTGGAGGGGAGGGAGGAGACCCCACCTGCTGGGAGTCTAACCCTAACTTAACTTCCAGGGCACACTGGCCTTTTTCACTCCAGCTCGGTCTCTGGGAAGGTTCCAAAGTCCAGGCCCTAGACTGCTGGTCTGCCACCCCACCTCCTGCACCACAGCCAGGGAAGAACAGAGGCGGGGGTCACTGGGGACACCTGGGACTAGGCCAGAGCTTGCATCTCAGGTTCTCACCTTCATCCATGTCTGATTCTCCAAGCTAGCTGCCCAGTTTTACAATGAGGAAACTGCTGGAAAGAAAGCTGTGTGCCCTTGGGTCACAATGACATCATGTGCAGGGCCAGGACCCCCATTCTAGGCAGTGTCACCTTAGAGCCATGACTACTCATGAGTGTGTATACCAAGTAGTAGGCTTCCCACATTCCAGCCAGAGTTCAGCCCCTAGGGACTGGACGGAGCAAAGGTCACCTACTACTTTCTGTTTAAAACTCCATAAACTAGGATCCAGCCTTGGCATTGTGGCCTCTGTCTGTTATTAACACTTGAGAGTCTAAGAGAGGAAGATCAAGTTTGAGACCAGCCTAGGTTCCATAGTGAATTCCAGGCCATCCTTAAGCTACATAAGACCCTGCCCCCCACAAAAAAGCATTAAAAACTGGGGACCTATAATAATTTAGGGAGGACCTGTTAGGAAATTAGCCCTCTCCAGTGGCCCCAGTGAATCGCATGAGTGCCAGAGAATCTTTATAGCCAGCCCCCCAGGATTCTACCCTCTGCTTCTACCCAGCTGCCTGCAGGGCAAGCTAACTCAAGCATAGATGAGTCAGGACTTTCCCATCTCACACCTCCCTATGTGCCCCTCAGAGGTCAGCCCCAACTTCTAGACCCTTCCTCCTCTGCACACTCAGTCTAGACTACACCTGGAAGGCTTGGCCTTGGGACGCAGGAGGGCTGATGGCTGGCAGGGCCATTTTCAAGCAATGAATGAAAGAACCTTCCTAGCACCAGACCAGGAGCCCCTGGACAAAAAAGGAAAGGATGGAGCTCTGGGAACACAGTGCTCTTAGGGTGAGAGGAGGTGGCATGTTCAAAAACAGGGAGCAGGTGCAAGTCACCTGAGTGAAAGGCCTGGAGCAAACCCAAGAGAATGTGCCTGGGGCAAGGTGGCTGAGACCTAGGCTGGAGCCAGGGGTGGGCACAGGCTGGTGATTCCAGCACTCAGGAGGCTGGGGCAGAAGGATTTGAGTTCCAGTACAGTCTATTGAGTAAATGTCTCAAAACAAACAGCCTTAAGTCATTGGTCATTTATTCCCACTGTATAAAATGAGGGTGGGCTGGGGTATAAGGTTTAGGGAGCACTCCCCAGCTGGAGGAAGGAAGGAGACAAGGAAGGCTCAGCACCTATAGCCTACAGGTATTTTTGTGGCAGCTCTGCTCAAAACAGCTGTCCCCCAGTTGGGCAGGCGCTCACGTACACAGTGGAAGCCTGCCTCAAGTTGGGAGCCTGTGCTTCATTGGCCAGCCCAGCGGCCTAGCCCACCAATCTCCTAGCTCTGATCACAAGCACCCCAGGGAAGCCAGATGGCTAGTGGTTATAAATCCCAGCACTCGGGAGACTGAAGCAGGATTGGTGTGAGTTCAAGACCAGTCTGGGTTTCATAGGGAGTTTCAGGCCATCCTGAGCTATAGAGTGAGACCCTATCTAAGAAAATAAAGTTACAAAAAAAAAAAAAAAAGGCCAGTTGTGGTGGTACACTCCTTTAATCCCAGCACTCAGGAGGCAGAGGTAGGAGGATTGCCTTGAGTTCAAAGCCACCCTGAGACTACAGAGTGAATTCCAGGTCAGCCTGAGCTAGAGGGAGACCCTACCTCGAAAAACCAAAATAAATAAATAAATAAATAAATGAAAAAGAAATGTTTTGGAGGGCCCTTGTCCGCACATCTAGGGACCTCCTTTTCTCCTGGGTATCAGGACTCCCTGATCCTTAAACTCTTCTCTACCATTCAGATCACTTCCTCTTCCTGAGGTGGTGACTCAGCGGGTGGGGAGGTCAAGGATTCAGAACCTAGCAGGAAATCTACTCAAGGACCAAGGTGTTACTCTGGGACCCTCTAGGTGGGGACTTCCAGGCTGAGGGGGGAGGGGGAGGGGGGCTTCCCCTGGCTCTGGTTCCTAGCAACTCTCTCCACTCCCCTCCCTCAAAAAAGTTCATGCAAATCAAACATTTTTGCTTTAGAGGGTTTGCCTGGGAGTTTCCAGCCCCACCCCACCTGTAGCCCTGGGTTAAGGTCACACAACCCCAAACCTGCAGGACCATGAAGTCTCTTGACCCCAGACCTCTTCAGTCTAGAATCTTTGATCAAAGTGCCTAGGGGAGGTCACTTCAGCTGATCACTGTCCCTCAGCTGCCTGTAGGGAGGAGTGGCACTGCCTGAGCAGGCCTTACTTCACCTCACTTCTCTTGGCTCCTTCAGCCATTTCCAGTGAGGCCAGACCTCAGGAAGCAATCACCCCTGGCAGTGGGGTGCCCCCAAAAGACTGCTGTCCAATCCCTGGCTGCTTCCTCCCCCTGGGCAGAGGGGTGGGGAGGGGCGGGGGGCACAAGGAAACAAGACAGGGCAGGAAGCCCAGGCAGGCGGCGGGCACTCTGGGCCAGGCACAAACAGCCAACACAGGAAACCACAGCCCACCCCCGCCCACCCCACCCGCCCAAAGCTCTGGGAAAAAGCTGTGCCAAAAGCCTGGTACCCCGACAAAGGCCAGGGCCACGGGTTAGCCCGGGGCAAGGGAGGAGCTCAGAGCTCTCCAGTCCTCTCTCTGCCCTGGACCCTACCTGGGGAGTGGGAGAGGAAGCCAGGCTGGCAGAGGTGGCACTGCCTCTTTAAATCCACCGAAATCCTGAGCTAGGCCCAACCCAGCTCTGGTTTCACAGGAAGGAAAGGAGCTCAGGAGCCAGTAGGGCAGGCGGTAGTGGCTGGAATTAGCCCCACCGGCCCAAATATATCTGGTCTCCACCCGCTACCCCATTGGCACTTCCTGCCCCCTGGCACCTGTACCAGAATGAGGAAAGGAGGGGGTCCAGGTGCTACTTCTTCCAATGGGAGACCCTGATCTCAGAAGGTGGCCTGTTGCTGGGTATATATGGATAGGAAGCTACTTCCCAAGCAGAACAGAGAGAGATAAGCAAGGCAGCTCCAGGGGGGTCTTCACTTGGTCCCAGTCCCCCAAGGGGTTAATCTGGCCCCTCTTTAGGGGGGTAGGGGTAGCTGAGGAACCTCCTCCAAACTGCCTGGCTACTGGGAACAATGAGGCCATTGTGGGAGGAGTGGAGTGAGGGCAGGCTGCTGGCACAGCCAGCACACCACAGGCAGGACCTCACCCAAAGCCTGCCTGCCTCGCTCAGTTCTCTCCCCCAGGTACAGACAGAAGCAGCCCCCTCACCTTGCCTGCCTGGCTCAAGCTCTTGGCATCAGCAGCACCTATCTGACCACTGAGCTTTGCCTATGTTGACATCCAGACAGCCATGATACTCCAAGAAGCAGGGGCATGTGGGCCAGGGCCCCATGGGGGTGGGGGGTATGAAACAGGATGTATGCCTGTGATCCTCCAGCAGGGCAGACAGGAAGGCCAAATGGGGTTTCTAGTGTCAGTCCTGGCACCCTCAGGCAAGAAGGGCTTAGGGGATTGTGAGAACAGTGACAGGCAGGGTCCCCTAACCCCAGCCTCTTTCCCACACCCATTCCATCAACCTTCTCCCTAAGAAGGTCTGATGCCCACAGCAGCCTAGAGTTGGGACCCCCCACAGGCATAGAGAGGCAATGGAATGAGATTTAGCTTTGTAGTTAGACAGACAAGGTGCCAATCACATCCTGCCCCTTCTGAACTATGGGAATCTCCTTGTCTATCCTTTCATCCTCTGAGCCTCATTTTGCTCATGGGCAAAATTAGGATAATTTTTTCAAAGTAAGGCACTAGCAGCAAACTACCTACAAAGTACCTAAGAAATACTAGCCCTCAACAAACTCCCTCTGGCTCTGATGGGCCCCTTTTTTATCTCCTGCCATGGATCCCAAATATATGGGCATGTCATGGAGATTCATTTAGTGACAGGAGACATCAAGTAAGTGGGGCCCTTGGCATTTCAGTGTTTCTCTAAGCCCTCCTTGAGAAGCCATTTCTCTCTGCTCACATGCCCCTGGTAATGTCTGGGCTCCCTGACATTCTCGAACCCAGGGAGCAGTTATCCACTCTCTTAGCCTCAGTTCTGTCTCAAAGGCCCAAGAAGTAAGTGAAGGGGAACTTCCCTTCCATAGTGGTCTGTACCCCATGCAGCTGATACCCATGCCTGACCTCTTTGGCAATAAATGCAATGTTGGGCTGATAGGATGCTACAGTTTACTGTCTTGCCATGGACCACTTTTAGAGAGTAGAAGGCCTGGGAGAGAAAGGGCAGTTGATAAGCAGTTATGGAAAGTAGGAAGCCCAGGAAGAAGACTTAATCTCTTCTCAACTAGACAGCACTGTACCTCTCAGGGTGACCACAAGACCCCAAAGGGTTAATAAGGCCCTAAAAATAACCTGCTCCCAGCAGGACCCAATGATCAGTACCCTCCAGCCATCTGTTCCCATTTTCTCCTGTTCACATTGGAACATCTGAAACCAGCTCCAGAGCCCCAGCCTGATCCCAAAAATAGCCCCAGCCTGCCCAAGGAACAGGCCCAGAGTCTGGGCACAGGCTAAATGGCCAGCCCAACAGTGAAGCATGATGGCCCAGGCAAATAAGCCCTCACCTCTCACCCATGAGAGGGTGATATACCCACTGTTCCAGAAAGAGGTGAAGAGCAGAGGCAAGGAGCTCTGGTCCTAGAGCCAGGCCAGAGAGGGCCCAAGCCTCAGATCCAGGAACCCTATTATCCTGGGCACTTCTGTCCTAGCCTAATCCCCAGAACATCCCGACCACCTGTCTGCACTTCTCCTCTTCTTGGGGGGCATCCTAGCCCTGCTGTCTACTCCAGGGCTTCTCTCCCAGAAGTTTCCAAGTTCCAGCCCATCCACCACCCCAATCCCACTCCCTGGTCTTTGGAGCTTAGCATTCTCTCCTGCCACAGGGCACAGAGCTAAAGCAGAACTTTCTCTAGCACTGCCTACATTTACCCCTACAACACCAGGAAGGATATTTCTGAGGTATTTTTGTAGACATCACGATGATGATATCTCTGCTCTCTTCTGACCTTGAGAATGTCCTCTCCCTGACCATCTGTGAGTTTCCAGACAGGGTTAATTCAGCTTCTCTACATCTCACAGGCCTAGGCAGGGACCCTATAAACTGAGGAAAACCTAACACACAGCTGCCAACTCCATAGGGCCATGTCTCACCAAGGAAGATCCTTGACCCCTAGGCCAGGAAAGAGGTAGACACTGAAGCCATTTAAGGACAGAATGTCTTGTTCATTGAGTGAAAGAACAGAGCAGCAGGGGATGGCTGGTGGGAGGGGCACTGAGGCTGAACTGAGCAAACAGCCTGGGAGGGAAAGCTGGACCCAGAAGTGTAAATTCCAAGAGATTGGAGAGGATCTGGTCCTTCTCCAGGACCAGGGCTATCTGGAAAACTTGCAATCAAGGTGTCAGCTGGCACCAACAGGAGGGAAACTGAGGCAACAAGATGGCATATTTGGAAGAACATCAGAGTCTAAGAGTCCAAAGTGCTAGATGAGCGGGCTCCTCCCCAGCCCCCACTCCCTCCCTCTCTATCTGTCCTCCCTGGGACCAAAGACCCAGGAAAGAGTTCCTGCAAAGAGCACTGCTTAGTAATAAAGAGAAGGGTCTCTATGTATTATCTAATATCTAATTCTGTCTCAGCACAACTCTACTAAAAAGCTTTGGTTTTGGGTCAGGGCATGGTGGTGCACGTCTTTAATCCCAGCACTTGGGGAGGCAGAGGTAGGAGGATCATTGTGAGTTAGAGACCAGCCTGGTACTACAGAGTAAATTCCAGATCATCCGGAGCTAGAGTGAGACCCTACCTTGGTGGGGGGGGGGCACTTTGTTTTTGCTTTTTAGTACTGGGGATAGAACCCAGGGAGACTTGGGTATGCTAAACTAGTGTTCCTACACTGAGCTTATACCAAGCCAAAATGGTTTTTAAATGCTTTTTTGGTTTTTCAAGGTAGGGTGACCTGGAATTCACTATGTAGTCTCAGGGTGGCATTGAACTCACAGCTATTCTACTACCTCTCTCTGCCTCCAGAGTGCTGGGATTGTAGGACTGTGACATAGGCTTTCTTCTTATTTTATTATCATCATGTTTATTATTGTAATTGGGTTTTTATAGGTTTTTTTTGTAATTTTGTTTGTTTTATTTTATTTATTTTTTATTTTATTTTATTTTTTTTGTTTTTCGAGGTAGGGTCTTGCTCTAACCCAGGCTGACCTGGGATTCACTATGTATTCTCAGGCTGGCCTCGAACTCATGGTGATCCTCCTATCTCTGCCTCCCAAGTGCTGGGATTAAAGGCGTGCGCCACCACGCCTGGCTGTAATTGGTTTTTTGAGACAGGGTTTAGCTATGTAGTCCTAGATGATCTGAAACTCATTATTAAGACCAAGCTGGCCTTGAACTTTCGGTGATCTCCCTGCTTCTGCCTCCAGAGTGCTGGGATTACAGGACTGTTATCCAGGATGGCCTTGAACCCCTAGAGTCAAGGGAATGACTCAAGTAATTGAAACTGCAAGCTCCTACTGCCACACCCAGCCCTAGAAAGCACTTTTACTTATTTTCTGTATTGTGGGGAGATATGTAAAAAAAAAAAGTTAAGTAACTTGCCCAAGACATAGAGCCCATGGTCGGAAGACCAGGATTGAAACAGGACATTCCAACAGTTGGGCACTTGGCCATGGCACCTGCAGATACCCCATGGCATCAGTTCTTCAAGGACAGAATGAGTGTTCCTTCAAGCCTCTGCCCTCATCCCACACACCCTTCCCTCCATTCCGGCTAGGTACCAGGTCCTGCGCCTGCCTGAGGAGATCAAAGAGCTCTGATCCCACCCATGGCACACAGGTGCTGCCAGGCCTGAGCTCTGAAGAGAGCAAAGTTCTCAGGCCTTCCCTGGCCCTGCCCACCCCCAATCCGTTACCTCCTCTCTTATCCAGGTCCCTAATAGTCAGACAAGACTCCAGAACAAACAGCATAGGACCCCTGCTGAGAGATGCCCAAGCCCCCTCCCACTCAAGCCCCAGGTGGGGGTTAAAGGTCAAGTGGGACTCTCCAGGTGCTGCCCAGTCCAAGCCCCTCTCCCACCCACTGCTCAGCCACACCTGCCTTCGCTCTGGCTCCGACTTTTTCACTTCCTCCCAGGGGAGCAGTGGCCTCCAGCAGGGAAGGCAGAGGGGGGTTAGGTGGAGGGAGAGAAGCTCCCCTCTTGAGGACATGAGGACAGCCCAGGAGAAAGAAACACCTCCTCCCACTACCCACTTCCTCCAACTTTCCCCAGTCAAACAGGAGCTCACAGGAGTATTTGTTGTGAATTCAGGGAGTTGTTGCTAAGTAAGGAGGGAAGGGAGAGAGAGAGAGAGAGAGA
>PVHP010024489.1:0-26350 GCA_004024765.1 Zapus hudsonius | reverse complement strand
TTTGAAAGCTGTTGATTGTCTCCCCCAGGCCGAGGCTCCTCCATTACACCAAGTGCTCCTTTGTTGGTTCGCTGTTCCCTCCCAGTAGGAGGTGTGGTCAGCCTACTCATGGCCGCAGATTGTGTTTCGTGTCAATCGTCTCTGTTTACTCCAGCTGTCGTTGATCAGTTTCCCCTGGCAGCCTGTGCAGTGCCTTCCCGCACTACACTAACTGCCTTCTGTGGGCTGGATACCATTCTGGATGTAGGGAAAACCGTTCAGGTTGGGGTCTGGTTGTTCACATGAGGTTGGGTGCAGGGCTCAGGGGGTCACGTGCTCTCAGGATCAGGAGGGATCGGAAGGACAGTTTCTCGGGCCAGGTGTGGGCTCTTGTTTAGGGAGGAAGTCTTTATCTTTGATCTTTGTTGATATTGAGGCTGGTTTGGGAAGAGGATCAGGATGTAGCCTGAATTCCGACCTTACAATTGGAACAAAATTTCCTCAGCCTTCCAGACTGGAGTGAAGGAAGCCTTTAGGCCTTCAGTGCTGGATTGGGACTGCTGAGGAATCCAGCCATGTGGACGGAGTGGCTACTGGTTCCTTGACTCTTGAGTTTACAGACTGCTATTGTGGGACTGCCATCAGCTAATCCAATAAATCACCTTTTGACTACAATTCATTCTGTTGGTTCTGTTCCTCTAAAGAACTCTGACTAATACACATGGTGAATTTAATGCCTCACAATAAGTGACAAGTTGTTAAATTTTTCCACATTCTTTATAGACTATATGTAGCAACTCCTTCGTCAGCTGGTGGGGAGAGGAGTATTGATATCGAAGCATAAATGTGTATCATATTTACACATATGTGTTAGTTACCACACTCACAGACATCGAATTACACACTCAAAATTCAGAGTCACAGACAAAGGTAAAAATCACTCTGAATTCAGCTTAAACTTTTCCCAAATCTGAAGCACATAAATCAAATTGACTAAAATTTGAGATTACACAAAAACAAAATTCAATTTTTGTACAGTTTCCTAAATGTAACCACAAGTGAGATAAAAGTCCAGTATACTTCATGCATATATTTGTAATCATTAGCTAAAATAATGAAGCTGGTGTCTCTATCCCTAACTCTGTCGATTGTAGCGCCTGCTTTCTGCAATGCTGAAATCTCTGAAACATTGGATAAAGTGAGGATATAAGGAGATCCTCTTATCCTGAAGGTTTCTAAGATTTAACGAGAGGCAACTTCAGTTTTGACGATACTCCTTTCACATTCTTCTTTTTCTTTCCATGTTTGGACCAGGGCTATGTGTTCAGCACTACATGGAGCACTTTAATCAAACTCATATAAAAAATATATGGCTAGGCAAACATAAATCCGAAACTCCTTTGATGACTTAGTTTGGAGGACTTCCATAGATATAACCGCAAGCTCTAGTACACAGGCTTTTCCTTGCTGCCTAGAAAAATTTTCACCAGCAGAAGCAAGAGATTGTAGGCTTCTGCTGTTGTAGGCAGGGCTGCTAACAGTGTTTACAAAAATGGTTGAGAAAACCCATGTCTGTCTGACAGCTTTTACCACATCAATTATAAATGCATTTTCCCTTGGGTGGTATTATCTCTCGCCCAAGGAATTTTCCACTGTCCTGGAGCATTTGCTGAGGAGAATTGATTAGGAAGGCGGCTTCCCAGAAGATGGAGAGAAACTGCAAATGCTTCTGTTTGTTGATGTTCTTGCCCTCCTAGCATAAGTACTGCACGAATGTGAACAATTACAGCTGAAAATTCAAGCAGAAGCTGGTATGATAGAATTGGCAATTCACCCCTGCAGAGCGGAACAGACCCAGATACTGGAAGCTGGAATACATCTCCCTTTGCAAAGTGATACTTGCTGGTGAGGGAATGATAGTGTCAGCCATCTGTAGGGTGGTAGGAGCAAGTGTTTTGCTGGGGGGTAGGGGCTGGGGCTGGAGTTGCCTGCACTGGCCATAGCAAGTGGTGCAGTGGTTCTCTCTGCGCACAACCAACTTTAAGGGTTTTGTTCCTGTTCTTCCTCTTTCCTCTCTTGCTCTTCCCCTTTTCTCCTCTCCCTCCACCCCTCCCTCCCTTTTCTGTCATTCTCTCCTTCCCCGTTCCTTCTTTTCTTTTTCCATCCCTCCTTTCCTCTCTCCTTCTGTCTTTGCTTATGGTCATGGACTATTAGCTGACAATTAAAGATGAGTTCATATAAAATAATTTGAACAATTCTGGAAAAATTTCTTAATCCTTTTTTTAAACAAATGTGACTTGTTCAAATTAGTACATTTATTTTTTATTTAATGATAGAACTTTGGTATGTTTGATTTTGAGTAAAGGCAACTGTATCCCATCCTTTATCCTTTTTAGACAGACATTTTAAACATTTAACTCAATATTAATATGTAATAAGCATTGACTTAATTAGCCAACTAAAAGTAAAATGCAGCTCAATTTCATAGGCTCATGAGATTGGAGTAGCTATATGAAAACAAATGTTTTGAATTAATGTGATTTTTGAATGGTGAGTACAAATTTCTCTTTAAGAACCATGAAAACTGAGCTGTCTCATGCATTAGCTACAAGCCACATCAAGAAGTTGAATTTTACCGGGTGTGGTGGCACATGCCTTTAATCCCAGCACTCCGGAGGTAGAGGTAGGAGGATCTCCGTGAGTTGGAGACCAGCCAGAGATTACAGAGTGAATTCCAGGTCAGCCTGGACTAGAGTAAGACCCTACCTCGAAAAACCAAAAAGAAAAAAAAAAAAAAGAAGTTGAATTTTAGCAACTCCAAAAAGAGATGCCATTTGATTCTAATGTATGTCCTGAATCTAAAAGACAAAACATATATATGTAATATTTCTTTAAAATTTTTTTAACTTGAAAAAATAAATTAATTAAATAAAATAAAAATTTAACTTGATTATTTATGTAAAGAAATGAATATACTGGTTCAAAAGAGGTTACTAATGATATGTCTCTTTTTATTTTCTGAATGTGGCTATAAACATTAGAATACTAAGTTTTATATTTGTACTTTGAATTTACTGTTCTTGGATTGATGTTTTAAATGGAAGAAAGGGCTCCATTTATATAGAAGGGCCACAGTTACATTGCCTATGTGTGCAACTACAATATATTTCAGTAGGAAATGACTATAAGCATTATGGTATAGATATATAATTGAGTGGTACACCAATTCTAAAAATAGCCATATGGCAGAGCAGTAATAGCAATATAAAGCCTAAGTAGAATAATTATATCAGTGAAAAGTAGAAAGAGGAATTTACATGCACAATAGGCCTTAAAACTTTATAAAGATATGTAAAGAAACAGGAAAAAAAGAAAATATAAAAAATGCTAATTTTAATAAAGGAAGATTCTGGAACAAAACGTCTTCTTCTGAAAAAAAATTCTTCTAATTTACCATTGATTTCACAAGTAAAACAAAGAATGCACACAGAAACAGAAGATTGCTTAGCCACTTTTGAGACTTCTGGAGTCAGAATTTCCAAGTAAATAACAAATCTAGGTAACCAATTGTTGCTGCCACAGAGCAATGGGGGCTTCTGATGAGAGAATGTACTCAGTACAAGGTTCATACTGGCCTTATAAGCGGATTGCTAGCTCTCCACATTTCTACCAAAATATAGTTGATTTTTAAATTGGAGACTTTAACATATGAACGTACAGGAACTTTATCATGCTCACATCCCATTATCATTTTTGTCACCCTTTCCTCTGTCCCCATTGCCTGAGGACTCTCTTCTTTTGTGCCTGCTCCTCTGGTTTCTTGTCTTGTTCCTTATGTTCTCCTCGTGACAAATTGTTGGGCTTTGAACTGTTACTGGTCTTGTAGAGGTATTGAAGACTCACGAATGCATGAGTAGTTTCATTCCAGAACAGTGCCCTGAGGAACATGAGAACCCCATGGCCTTTACAGTCCTACCACCCACTCTTCCCCTGTGCTCCCTGGGCCTTGATGGACATGGATAGAAATCTCCTTCAGTGTCCAGCTCTTGGAAGCCTTTTATTTTCTGCTTTGATGAGTTTTGAGTCTCCTCAGTGTCTGCCACCATCTCCATAGGGATAGTTCTGCAGCCAGCAGTGAACAAACACTCATATTCTTTTTGCCACTTCCCTGCAGTGTTCCCTGAGCTCTGGAAGGTAGGATTCAAATGACTCCTCCAGTGCTGAATACTGGGTTTTCTCTTCTTGGCATTTTTGTGATTATGGCTCTCAGGTATTTGCCTTTATCTGTAAAAAGTTTCTCTTGTCCAAAGTGAAAAACTAAGATGAACATTAATACATGAATCAAATAGAATATACATTTAGAAAATATAACATCATGGTTTAGAAAAAAAATCAATGGAACCTTCCTCCTGGGGTCTATGACCTTCCAAGCCTTAGGCTTTTTACTCAGTTCTCAATACCAAGTCTGAATTTCCTCCCATAGATTGAAGCCTCATTATTCAATCAGAGAGCAGTTACCCCTATAACTTATATGCCACTATTGTACCCATAGGTACATCTTGCCCAGATGGTTAATTTTGTAGCTTCCAGGATCCACTGCCTTTTAAGATTATAGATAATTTCTTTTCCCAAGCAGCTTACATAGCACTCTCTAACAGCATGGCTGCTAGCTGGTAGGGAAATGGCTCCCAATCTGTTCCACTTCCATCCCTCAATGTCTTATGACTACAGCCTATAAATGCCTTCAGCAACAGAGTATTACCATTGAGTTCTGGTGAATAACCAAGAACTCTGACAATCATATTCATTGTTTTGGGGCCTCCTGGGCCTTCTGAAGGAGTCCTGGTTGTGTGGGAGAAAGGTGGTGATTCATCTCCAGCAATGAGCAAAATAAAGTTTAAACTTGTAGAAGATATTATGCAGGTTTGCTTGCACATACATAGACAGAATCAGATTCAATTTATCCACTAAAGGAATAACTGTAAATTCTTACTCTTGCTCCATGTGCCCATCACTTCTGTATACTATGCAAATCCTGTTATCTAGCCATCATCATCCTTTTATCTCATTGTTTCCTAGTTTTATTAATAATGATAGCCTTCTAATGTAAGCTCCCTGCCTTCGTTCTCCACATGGTACAAGATCAGTTTCCCTAAAGCACTTCTCTTCCCATGTCTTTCTCCCAAACAAGAAAGATCAAAATGAACAGTCACTTCCTACCTCAAGGACACAATGCCAGTGGCCCCTCTGTGAGCTTTTGTTCACTATCTTCTCCCTTGTCCTCTCTCGCTTTGTCTTGTTGACTTACATAGTTTGCCTGTGGAAACTGATACAATCCCACTATGCACTTTCTGCTGTCCATCCACCAACATTCATTCATCCTTGGAGGCCTAACCCAGGTACCACTCTTTAATGAGGTAGTTAATCAACCATATTCAATTTATTTTGAGAGAAAAATCAAAAGGAGGTCTGCCTTTGTCCAGTACATTAGATCTACATCAATGGAATCTACAAGGTCTTTGAGCTACACAGAAGTGCTTACGCTCTTTTCCACCCTTTCTTTTATACCCTTCTCAGATGTACTTCTTGTAAAATGCCCCACGATTTCTCATCTTTCTTTCTTTTTTTTCCAGTCTTGTGTACCATCTCCATCAAGCCTGTGATTGGGTCACTTTTTGTTCCTTCTTCCACCAATAAAACCACCCCACAGGAAACAACTAAGGAATGATTCCCAAAGCACAGTCTGAGAGTTCAGCCCCTCATTGAAGGCCTTTCCTACCTAAGTCATCTTCAGAGTGACGGCTGGTGGTTTGCACAGCTCAACATGCCTGGCCCTGGCTACCTAGTACCATCCTTCAGTACTTTTCAATCTGCTTGTTGGCTGCTAAGTACAGCATGTCACTTTTAGGGATTTTGACTTTTTTTCTGATCTTTTCTTGGCCCCTTTAATCATCTTTCCCTCACTAGGTATAAACAAGCTTTAAGATAGAAATGAGCATGGTTTTCCCTGGGAAATCACTAGAAAATTAGCCCTGACTGATTTTGAATGTCCTCTATTCTAGCCCTGTAATGATTTATTCATTTTTACAGTTTTTCAGAGATATTTGGTTTTGTCCCTCTCAGCAGACAGTGAAAATGCTGAGCACTGCCTCAAGCTTCTGACAAGGGGGAGTAGAGGGGGCACTCAATGCCAGTATGTGGAACCAGTCAATGAAGAAAATCAGCCCAGATCACTCATGTAACATATTTTAAACTAGTTTTATTACACACCACCAATGATGAAAACGACATTTCGTTATTTAACCCAGGACTGTTTTCTATTTTAGCTAAGATATTCGTGTTAATGTGAACAATTCTCTGGGTTTCAACTGCAAGTTAGTTTTCTTGCAACAAACTATTTTGACACTGGCAGACCACCTAGAGTGACAGAGCTAGTCTGCGGGAGAACACCATCTTATACTTCTTTGGTAGCTTTCCAGTGTATAAGATCAGTCAGTTGTAGCGTGCAAAGGTGAATCCAGGTCCAGGTAAATGTTAGTATTAGATATTTGAGTTTTGTAAGAAAAACATTTTCTATTGGGTAGCTCCTTTTAAATATCATGACCAAAAGCGTCCATGGGGAAATCAAAGAAATGTGTTTGCCTTTACTTATTTCTGTTATATGTGCTTTCTGCTCCTGAATTGCGACACCACACTGCCCTTGTTTGGTGGGAATGGATTTCCTAAGGGACCTTGAGCTATCTTATCTTTTGAAACAAAGAAATAAATGACCGAGTTACATGATCAGTTGTAAAAGGACATATGTTTATAAAATACATTCTAAGGGACATTTTATAGTCTAGCTATATTTGAATACATTTTCCTCTTCTTCTATTGTCTATTGTGATAGGAGTGGGAACAAGGGCTACTCTGCAATGCACAGGGGCCAGCTTCTAAGTGACTGGAAGATATTTCAAAAGAAAATAAAACACATTTTGCCAAATAAAAATATGTTTAGACTATGATTCTAAGAGCTACGTGCAATCATGAATTGGCAGTATTTATAGTTTGATTTTTTTGGTAATTTTCTATTAAGAAATAAAATTACTTTCAAATTTTACCAAAAATAAATATAAAGTGAATGTTTTTAAATGCCAATAAAAGAAATACCACATGAAACATGTGATCCTATAATCCCAAAGTGAGATTATGACAGTTTGTTTTTAAAAATATTTTTATTTATTTGTTTACAAGCAGAGAGAAGAGAAACAGGGAGAATGGGTGTGCCAGGGCCTCCAGCTGCTGCAAATGAACTCCAGATGCATGAACCACCTTGTGCATCTGGCTTTCTGTGAGTATTGGGGAATTGAACTGAGGTCCTGTCATTGTCAGCCACATGTCTCTGGGATGAACTTCCAAAGCAGGCACAGTTTTAGGAGGAAAGTATTTAATGAAGTTATACATCCAAGGGAAGAACAGTCTGGCCTCTCTTGCAGAGATCCAAGCAGAGAGAGAAACCCATCACCAGCACCACCCAAAAACCAGCAAACAGTAAGCTCAGCAGGGCAGAGCCCAGACTGTTCTTTGCATATCTAGGCCTGGAATTCCAGATCCACCCTAGAAACATCTTAGGGCTGAGCCTAGGAGGCCAGACCAAGGTGACACCTCCTCCAGCCAGGAGGCTGGAGACAAATCACAAGCTTTAATAAACTCTTGACTCTATTGGAGGGGGGGGGACATCCATTCAAACTACACAGGTCCATAGGCTTTGCAGGCAAGTGCCATAACCACTGAACCACTTCTCCAGCCTGACAGTCCATTTTATTCAGATATTGCTTTCAATAACCTTCATTACTCTTCAGCTAACAAACATCTTCACAATATTTATTGCCACCAAGTTAATGTTCTAGTTTATAAGAACTCTTAGAGGTACAGAATAATCTGAAGCACATTCTAAGACATTAAAAAGAAAGCTGAATGCACACAATCAGAGAAACCACCAAGAGAATAGGGAAGATTTGTTCCAAGGCTGCACCATATCCACATCGCAATGAAAGTCAATGAGTCTAGCCTAGCGATTCCTCCTTAGTCATAAACATCCTCTCACCCACCAGCTAAGATGGCATTTACAGTCACTTTTTAAACTTCCTATTAAAAATATTTTCTTTTAAAATTTTTTATTATCCTTAATTAGATACACTTAATGAGCGAATAATGTGTGGATGTCTCCAATTCCCCGATTTCCCTCCTCCCTTTCCCCCATCAGCTGGGTAGCCTCCTCCGTGGCAGTCTGGATCAGTCCATGGGGTAGGGGGTTGTGAATAGCCAGGAGTCAACCGAGTTCCACCCTCCTTTGTATGTTGTTACTGAGGGAGGCGATGTCTCTGGATATTCTCCTCCACTATGGCTCTTACAATCTTTCTGCCCCCTATTCCGCTCAGTTCCCTGAGTTGTGGTGGGTGAGTATTAAGGCTACTTTATTGTTGAGGTCTTAGTCTCTGTACTTCTGCTTTAGGTTGTGTTGAAAATCGTTGTTGTCTGTCTCACTGGCTTATCCAGGGTTGACTGATTGGCTGTGGTTATAGGTCTCTTGCTTATCCCATCATATGCGGGGTTCCATGTGGTAGGTCTGGGGTGGCTCATCTCTTGCCCAGATGTCAGCTATCAGTCTGTTGCTTGTTGATAGGGTTGGAAAGACCATAGCTCTCTCTCTGCCTCCTGAAAAATACAAACAGAATCTCCATCAGAGAGTGAGATCAGCATAGGTTACCTGAAATATACATTTCTGAATTGGCTAGATTCCATTGTTAGTGGCCTTTTGTAAATCACTTGTATAGTCCATTTCTCTTTGGGGTCCCAAGATTTTTGATTCCCAGTGCATTTCTCCCTGAGTCCTCAGTTCCAGTTAAGGGCTCCCCATCACTGAGTGGATTACTTGGCCAAATTAAAAGCTGTTTATTACCTCCCCCGGGATTTTGCACCTCCATTGCACAAGCGTTAGTTTCTTGGTTTGCTGTTCTTTCCCAGTGTGTTCAGCCTACTCATGGTGGCTGACTGCATTTCATATCAGTGGTCTCTGTTTACTCCAACTGTCGTTGACCAGTTTCCCCTGGCAGCTTATGCAGTGCCTTCCAACTCTGCACCACCATTTGGGGGCTGGTTACCTTTCTGGACCTTGAAGGGTCTCTCAATGCTGATCAATGGCTTTCTGTGGTCTTTTCAGCAACAGGATCCTACCTCAGGCCTGGGGTGGGCATTCAAGAGCATTGACAGAATCCTGTCTTGTTTTGGGGACCTTATGGGTCACTTTGGTCAACAGCTCAGTGAGGGAAGGAACTGGTGGCCAGGACCAGGAGTTGCCAGACTGATAATTTTCAAAGCTCATTTTTGTTTGTGTGTTTGGCATGTATATGTGCATGTTTGTGCATATAAGTACAGAGATCAGGGTGTCTTCCTCAATCACTCTGCACCTTATTGTTTGAGATTTGGTCTCTCACTGAGCCTGAAATTCAATGCTTCAGTTATAATAGCTTTCATTGAGCCCTAGGAATCTACTGTCTCTGCCTCCAAACCCTTGGATTACAGGTGTGCATCTCTAGGCCTGGCTTTTATTTAAGTTCTTAGGGTTCTGAACTCAGGTTCTCATGCTGTTGCAGCAAGTGCTCTAACAATTGAGCCTTCTCTCCAGCATCAGAATGAAGAAATTTCATATTTTACAGTTTTATTTTGCAAGCCAACAGGGTGAGAATCATGGTCTGTGTACATAGCTCCGATCAGGTCAGCAAGTGACCTTCTCCACAGCCCCAGTTCCCTTACAGATGGTCCACTTTCCACGAAGGAGCATGCGCCACTTTTCTGGCCAGTAGCTGCTCCCAGCCTGATGCTATTCCATGGCGCTCACTGGGCTTTACAAAGCAGCCCATGACCAAATAATCCAAGTGTAATTAAAAGTCATGTTCAGAGAACAAAAAGAAATCCCCATAGAGCTGTTTCCAAGAAGAGAGCTATCAGGCATCCACACTGGAGAGAGGCCAAATTCAAGGAAACAGGAGGCAGAAGTGACTGTGGAGAGGCAGAGGGGCCTCACTAAAGAAGGGAGCAAGCAGAGAGAAGCTGGAAACCCAGGCTCCAAACACAGTGGCTGCTCAGAGCTGATTAGCTCACCTGAAGGGGACAGGGAAGGAAAAGAAGGAAAATCCTGCTTTGGACCTGGAACAAGAGAAATGCCATAAGCTCATTAGCCTCAAGGAGCCAACCAGCTTTGCTCCCGCAGGAAATTAGCAGAAAGAATTACAGAATAATGACTCTTTGGTAAGCAGGCTTACTGCCTGGGCCCAGCTCTGGTACCCGAGGATCCCACATTCCTCAAGAGGACCAACGGGGACATTTGTATTGAAGACTAGCATCACCAAACAAGCATAGCATTATTTTCCCTCGGAGTGGGGGGAGGAATGAAAAATTATATGGTGGAAAATAGTTTTGATGGGAAAACCGTTGGAAAGCACAAAATACAAAACCCCTTTCCCCACCAAGGCAAGTTTCGGTGACTTGGAGTAGAAAATAAATGTCCAATGTAGACAACAGGAAAATTCTATTACCTGAGTCTCTTTGTTGGACAAGTTTACAATAAATAAAGAAGAGTGTTTCTTCTGTCTGACACATATTTTTCTGGATTACCTGAATTTGACAAAAGACATGATCCCTTAATGAAATATTTATGTTATAGGTAGGGAAGCAAATTTTCTTTTGAACAAATAGAACCATTCTCCAGAATTACTATCAGACTCTGATTTCTATCTTGTTGAAGAGTAATTGGGCATTATTTGGATAACCAGTGTGACAGAGCATAAACGAACACTGAGTCTGGAATGTTCTGTAAGGAGTACAAGATAGTGGAGTTTTAGTTTTAACATTTGCTACTTTTAAATGTCTACCAGGTGTTTAGTAAGTATGTACCTAAAGTTTTTGTTTTCCCTCCAATATTTTCTCTGCCCAAAAGGCTGAATAAATTGGCATCACATTAAAAGAAGTATTTAGGGTGATCTGGCTTACAATAGACACTAGGTGATATTTGGGTTGTTACATGGGGGGAAGTGTTTTGGAGGACCTCAAAAATGTCATTTTATCTCCAGAACTGCTGAACGTGAGGCTCCTTGAGAGGTGTCTGTGACAGTCAGCCAGGAAGAAGGAATCATGCATAATAAAATACGGTGTAGAAGAAAACCGAACAGTGTCAATGCTGTAGAGGAATCGCAGGAACAGATAGTTTACATCACAAGCACTGAGCTATGACCTAGCTGCTTCTCTTATGGGCACCTCCAACATGAGTGGATGCAAGTTTATTCCGGTTGTAAACAACACCTAAATTGCCTGAAGGAATCTCAAGGACACCAGGCATTTTCAAATCATTGTGGAGACGTTTTTTGAAAGCATCACTCTGAATAGAACAGCTAGTTTCTCAGCGCAGGTGGCAAGCTTGCGCCTGCTTTTAGTTTGCCACAAGCATTAAAATATTTTTGTGTGAGGCAGTAAAGTGTAGCAGTTAGGAATAAGGTTTAGGAAGTAAAATAAATCTAGAACAAATTCTTAGTTCTTCCTATCTGTACATTACTTAACTTTTTCTGAAGTCCATTTTCTTCATTGATGAAGGGAAGATAATAATAGCAATGTTAACCGTCACGGTATTAAATGAGATAATATGTTAACTGCTTAGCACACCATCTGGCCAATGACAGCCATTTCTAAAACCTCACAATAAAGTAAAACAGATGAAAAAGGGTCAGTAAATCATGCATCACTTTCATCTAGTTAATTGGTTAGGAGATTACCAGTGATTGACATCAAGTAAAGGTCTATTTGGAGAGGAAAACTTACTGAATTTGAATATCCAGCCAACAGTCTCTACTACTGGCACTTCTATTTTTAAAAGATAACCAAGAGTCCTACTGAGGAAATTATTTTTCGTAATCCTTCCTCCTTATCCTTACAGGTTACTCAAAATGGTACAGACATAGCTGTGTGGACTTCTTTGTTCATTTTCATATTTCATACAATTGCTTTAACATGCATCTTGTATTACCCAGTTCTATCTATATTATAAACATTCTTCAAATCTCATAGTGAATTTTGGATTGTTAAGATATAGAGAAGGTAAACCAAAGAAAATGGCATGAAACCACTTGTTGTCATTTACATGATGGGGTAGCCTGGAAACGAGGAACTCAAGAAGGTGCAGGACACAGGGATTCATAATTCTTAAGAGGCCTTTATCTCTGAGTCCTGGAAGAAGAACCTGACTTGGTGTAGCCGCCTGCTGGATACAAAGTGACATTCTATGCTTTCCTACCAAGCGGATTCTGCCAGATCAGGCCAAGATGCTGACCGGCCACAGATGTTTTCAGGAAATTCAGTAGTTTATATGTAAAACAAAGATGATTTTTATCATTTTAGTGCATTTTTTGCATCTGTCTTATGTGGGTACTGAGGAATCAAACCCAGGCTGCCAGGCTTTGCAAGCAAGTGCCTTGGACTGTTGAGCCATCTCTCCAGATGATGAATAATAGAATCATTTCAGAGACTAATTACAGCCACTCTTTAAAAATATAAAATGCCTAAATTTATTGACTCACTTATTCTATATTTTAAAGTGATATACAATTTTATCTCTATAAAGAAATTGTTTAATTATGGTTTTATCTTGGGAATTTTGATAATTTGAAAAAAGATCTCTGTCAAATTCCTTTACAGAAAAAATGCATATAAACACATCGTATCATCTGTGTACCTGTGTGTGTGTGTGTGTGTGTGTGTGTGTGTGTGTGTTTCTCTTGCCACTGCACTTTATGTGGATGGATGTGGAATGAAACCCAAGCCAACCGAATTTGCAAACAAGCAACTTTAAATGCTGAACTGTCTCCTTGACCCCGGCATTTTTTTCATATAACATGTTTTTGCGTTGGAAATGTATTTTTTCTCATATATTAACCTTAACTCTTTTTTACAAATGTGCTAACATATTAGGTGAAATAAAGTGTTTTTCCCTAGGAAAAATCAAAGTAACGACACAAAACAAATATAGATCATTATACTCCTCAGAAGTAAATTTCAATGAGATGGCAGCTATCACATCAAATTATCCCAACTTTCATTTTGATGACAACATATCATGAGACCTCTGACTCCCACCTGTAAGGATTAAGCAGAGTGCCAGTGATCCCACACCTTATGCTTCAGGGAGGAAGAAAATTCTCGGAACCCCCCGGGTTTAATACATGCCCTAGTATTTCTTTCCCTACCCTCAACTTAATTAGACAATCTTTAGCAAGCTTTGCACTATTGGAATTATCTATAGCAAATTGAGAAAGTCTATGAATTTATTTTATCTGACTGTCTAAAATTTCGAAACCGTTTAACAGAAATCACCTTCAAAAGTTGCTTTTATCTAAAAACTGGATTATAATTGCTCTATAATTTAAAAGAAGGGAAATTAAAGACAAATTTTAAATAATGCATTCCTGGTCTACAGCCAATGAAGTATGTCTTCGAATATTTGAAACTTTATAAAGGCACATTCTATTTTTCTACAGCAGAAAGAGCAGGAAAAAAAAAGTTTCCTTTTTTTTCTTTATTTTTTTTTAATTGTCCATAATGAGTTACATTATTTAGTGGGCACACAATAAGTTGTTATCTCCAGTTACCCCAATGCCCCTCTTCCCCATCCCCAATCAGCTGGATATCCTCCTCCATGGGTAGTGTGGATCAGTCCTTGGAGCAGGGGACCATGGATAGTCTAGGAGTCAGCCCGGTTATCCTGGCCCTAGTATGCTATCACTCAGGGGCATCATACCTCTAGATAGTCTCCCCCACTGGCTCTTACAATCTTTCCGCCCCTTCTTCCGCTCAGTTCGCTGAGTTGTGGTGGGTGAGTATTAAGGCTGCTTTAATGTTGAGAACTTAGGGGGTCTTTGTGTCGAAAATCGTTGGTTTCTGTCTCACTGGCTTATCCTGTGTTGACTGGCTGTGGCTGTGGGTCCCTTGTTCATCCCATCATTCTCTGTGGGCTTCCATATGGATCCTTCACAATATGACTGTGGTGGCTTATCTCTTGCCAGGAGCTCAGCTATCTGCCTACGATAGGTTGGTAGGGTTAGATGGTACAGAGCTCTCTGACTGCATCCTGAAAAATATAAACAAAATCTCCAAAAGAGAGTGAGATCAGTATAGCTTAACAGATATACACAATTCTGGATTACTTAGATTTTATTTTTAGTAGCCTCTCCCATAGTGCATCTTTTCTTGGGAACCCGAGTCCGGGATCTGGTGCATATCGCCCTAAGTCCCCAGTTCCAGTTAAGGGCTCCCCCTCACTAAGTGGAATATTTGGCCAAATTTAACAGGTGTTGATTGTCTCCCCCAGGCCTAGGCTTCGAAAGGATGGGGAGGGAAATGGCTTAAGCATTAGGCTAAACCAAATAGGGTTCAAAATCGTAAAATTCTCATGAGCATACTGTAACATATTGAGCAAGTAGTGGGCGTCGAATGGTAAGAGGGGCCATGAGTAGTAGGGGAGAGAGCCTAAACCTGTGAATAATTGATCAGTCTGACAACCCCAGGTCCTGGCCACTGGTTCCTTCCCTCACTGAGCTGTTGACCAAAGTGACCCATGAGGTTCCAAAAACAAGACAGAATTCTGTCAAAACTCTTGAGGGCCCTCCCCAGGCCTGAGGCTAAACCCTGTTGCTGAAGAAACCACAGAATGCCATCGATCAGCATTTAGAAATTCATCGAGTTCTGGAATGGTAACCAGCCCCCAGATGGTAGTTAGTGCAGTGTTGGAAGGCACTGCATAAGCTGCCAGGGAAAGCTGGTCAATGACAGCTGGAGTAAACAGAGACCACTGGCATGAAACACAGTCTGCTGCCATGAGTATGCTGACCACACCTCCTACTGGGAAAGAACAGCAAACCAAGAAAGCAAACCAAGAAAGGAGCACTTGTACAATGGAGAAGCCTAGGCCTGGGGGAGATAATCAACAGAGTTGTGTTTTCTAATGTGATTCCTGCACTGTCCCTTTAACAGCTGAGTTCTTTCCAAATATTTCTAAGTTGTGTATTGAAAATTTTGCTTTATATGTGTTGCAGTTGGTGGATTGTTCCCTGTTTCCTATTGCCCAAGGAACTCTATTGCATCAATTATTTATTATTATTATTATTATTATTATTATTATTATTATTGCTACTCCATTCACTACATATTATGCAAGCTATGGATGAAGAGCTCATATATATATTTTAAAAGAATTGGGTCACTATTATAGCTTCCTGCTGCTACATTAGTCAATTTCCCAAATATTAGTCTATCATACTTCTCTGAAGCTCTGTACCTTTCTACAGTCCTCATCATTCTCTTAGAGTGAGATCAGTGTGTCTCTGGATTTTCCCATTCATCATCTTGTTTCCCTCCTAATTGGCAAGGTTTACCCACCCCTTGTCAGGGCATCAAGATGCTAGTCTTCAACTCACCTTGTTCTTGAAAGAAAGATCTCCCTTGAACTGCTGAAGCAGAGAAAATGCCATCCTTAAAGAGTCAAATTCCAACTTCTCCTCATGCAGGCCACCAAGGAAACTTAATCTAGAAAACGTTCTCTTATAGCTCAGTAAATTTCAAGATGCTTAAAATTTTCTTGCCAATTTTCATATGAAAATAGGGAAGTTCAATACTCTACCATACAAACAGGCCTTGCATATTCATCATGAACTGCACTCTGTTGTAGGTCATTCTTCAAAGAGGAAGAAGAGCTGAAAGGCAGGACTTTTGAGTGATGTTCAACAACACAGACAAATCATGATGCCCATCAACCGATGAATGCCTGATGAAGATGTGGTCCATATACAATACACAGATGGAACCCTACTCAGTGGTAAGGAAAAATGAAATAATAATCAAATTTGCAGGAAAATGAAGGGACTTGAAAAGTTCATTCTAAGTGAGGTCACACAGGCTCAGAAAGATAAAGAGCACATGTTTTTTGTCATCTGCGTTTCCTAACTGGGATGAACTGGAGGTGAGTGCAAATGATAGTATGCTCCAGGAATATGGAAATAAAACTAGAATGAGCCTAGTAGAGAGAAGAAACAGGGAGAGGAGAGGAGGAGTTTACTGATAGGTTAGGTGAGGGACAAAATATTAGGGGTAGGAGGGGCTTAGAGGGGTAGGAGGAAGGGAGAGTGAGGAGGGAATAACACAAAAGTTAAGACAAAATGAATCATTTCCATAGAAACTCTCCTTCTGACTAGCATTCTACATCATATAACCCCATTAAGAGGAAGGATGGACAGTCCAGACAGAAGGTTCAAAAAGCTGAACTTTCAAACCATGGACTCTGGCCAGTAAATCCCATGCCCAGAATTGTGTTTACCACCCAAAGTGAGCTGTTGGCCAGGAAGATCCATGAGGTCCCCAAAACAATGCAGGCCATTGCCAAAGCTCTTGGTTACCTGCCAGAGATAAAAGGAAAGACCCTATTGCTGAAGACACCACAGGCTCCAGGGTGATGATGATAGACAATGTGATCAATCAAATCTATCAAAGCAGAAATCCAGAGAACTCACCACTAAATCAGACTGCCAGCAGGTCTGCCATGGCTCAGGGAACATTGCAAAAGACGGATCAACTATAGAGTTGGTAGAAATACCCTGAGGCATGGTTCCTCCTCCCTGACCTCCTTATTCTATATGGACTGACTGAGGCCTTCATGACCCCACAGTGAATACCATAACCCCACTGAGGAGAACCCCCAGGGTAATGGGAGCCAGGGCGATGTGATAAAAGAGTATAACCTGTTATATATAAAATGAAATTTTACAAAAGCGCATCAACAAAGAAAAACAAAGCCTCGTGGGGGTCCAGAGTCCTGGTTGCTTTTTTGTTGACAGGACCCATGATGTGAATCACTACCATGCCAACACTGTTCTTATTAAGGGCTGAGGTCTGGAAAGAATCTGTTGTGAGTTGGAACTTCTGTTTTAATTACAACCACAATTATTAGCTACCTTCTGGGACTCACAGTGTCAAATACATGTCTGTTCTCTAGAATTTTTAATGTAATTCTTCATAAATTGTGGCAAAGCTCTCCAAGAAAGCTGGGATAGATAGCAAGACCCCCTAAAATTGCAATGAAGAGATGTCTCTGCCTTGGGGTCTCTCTTCTGAGGGGCCTGGAGGGCTCAAGTACTGAAGTAGTTAGACAATATTTGATGCCTGGAATTCTGTTGCGTGAGTTCATCTCCCCATTAACATTCATCTCACTTGTTATTCCCAATTACATTCTCGTGCATCATTGGTGATAACCACATGGATGACTCATTACATTATGACCTGAAAATTAATGGAAGAATGAAGATTGATAAATAAGGGCCTGGGCACTGACTCCAAAACTGATATATCTGGGGAACCAACAATCCTACATTCAAAGCCTGATGAAAAAAATAAAAATAAAAACTTAATGATGTGATCAGAAAAAAAAATTAGATTACTACAAACAAAATTATGAAAGATCCTAAATTACTATATCATGGAGTTAAAAAGCCCAATTAGGCTGTAGGTCACAGGTCATTCTCAAAGCAGTGATCAGAATGGTGACAGTCTTTCCAAATTGATCTTTGCCTTATATCACTGTAGGAAAACTACAGTGCAGTTAGGTCAGATTCTCCATACATTTGTGCAATAATTGCTATGAAACTATATCAGAGGGGTCTTACCTAGAGTTTGTGATATCTGAATTCTGTTCCTTACTTAGTTTTCTCATGGTACATTTCTGCAATCTTTATTAGACCACACAATTCACTCCTACATTCTTTCTGACCCCGTCTTCTGCTATGTTGGGGAACACTGCTTGTGAAACATTTATGATTATGCTCATAGATTAATACTTATCTCACTTTTGGTCAAAGCAGCATCATTTTATAAATGATTGTGACTACTGTGGAGACACAAGACACATCAAAGACCTGAGGATAAGTGGCTATTAAATTTTCAGCACTAAATGAGCTGTCTTTATCACACCTTCCAAATGAATAACATCTTAACTCATCATTTTTCACCCTTGTCCGCTTTAAAAATGGAGGATTTCCCAAAGATGAAATTTCCAAAGAATTTCAATTACCACTTTCCTTCTAATTCCTAACAGTGAACTTCTTCATTGAGTTTGGAATTCCTTTTGTAAGAGCTGCTTACAAATCCCTTTCCTTAGCAAGTTTCAAGAAAGATGAAACTATGCTATTCGAGTACTTTGGAAAAGAAGGGAAAGCAATTCTTCTCTTCATACTTGGTCACAAGTTTAAAGAATGAAAATAAAATAAGTGAGAAATATGAAAAAGTAGCTTTAATAAAAAGAGAAAATCTTCCATATCAGTCAAACTCTATTATTAGACAACTTTCACTCCCCGAGAAGAGACTGTTTTTTGGTTCCCTGGGCACACATCGTAAAGACTGGCCATGGAAGCTTACATTTCTTATAGTTGTCCAGAAGGGTGCCTGGGGTAAAGTTAAAGTTCCCGTGTAAAGAATTTCCTAGGGTGTGTGCTTCAATTTATCCCAGCCAGGAATAATTTCCCAAGATTCCAATCAAAGATCTGTGATCATGTTCTGCCTTGGAAAGCAAAGGGAAGCTGATGAAACCCATAGGATACCTGACTTCATAGTGGTCATGTTCTCCTCAATGTACACTAATAGATTCCTTGTTTAGATATATCTCTAACCAATACTGCCATACGTATAAAATACAGAGCTATCCCCAGGTAATGATGAAACTGAGGCCCGGACACTGCCTGAGTCTCCTGGTTCCTCTTAATCAGTATGTTCTCTAGTATATTAACTCCAACCCTGTCATGTGATGAGTTAAAGGGAAAATAAGACAAAAATTATATAAGAGCCCTCATCTTCTATATTCTACACTCATCAACTCAACTCCAAAATCTTTACTCACAGTATCTTCTTTGAATGTATGTATGAGTGAATGATATGAACATGTATATAATTTTAAAACACATCCGTATGTATGCATATTCATGCATGCCTCCGTGTCTAATCACTCTCCACACATATCTTTGGGTCCATTTCTTCATGATTATGTTGATCAGCCATCCTTTTCTTCCTACAAGAGCAGATGCTTCCACTGTGAGTTGAATTCCATTATCCTGTCCTTTAACCGGATCCTTTTTGTGAATTTTTCACGCCACAAACTCTCACCAGCATGACAGGTTTTCAAAATCTGCATTCCAATCTGAGTTTTTCAGAGAAGGAAAGTTACAAATAGGTTAAGGACTAAACAAATGTAAGTGGTCCAGTAAAGACAAGAAACTGGGTCATTCTGACTTGGAAATTTCTGTGCTTGATGGGTTCTTTCTTGTATAACATCTTTCCAATATTAGCATGTAGGCTTTGTGAGAGCTGAGAACAACTGAATCCTCAAGTCTGAACAGTGGCTGGCACATAGCACGTACGCCCTTAACTCTAGTTGAATAAATCCATCAATCCCCCTTCAGTTCCAATGATAGTCCCTCTGAAGAACCACCCCTTGGACCTTTCTTTCACTGTAATTTGCAGTTCTCACCCCACCCACCCGTAATCCTGTATAAGACATGATACGTCCTCTTCCCCTGGAATTGATCACGTTGTTAAAAATATCGCTTACTATTTTTCATTGGTAGGATTCTTTTTGATTTCTTTTCAATTATTTCTCAGTTTGAAATCTTATGGCTATTTCTGGCACATCCTGTGCAGAAGGCTGAGGTGAATAATATGCTATAGTTCTCAGCCTATACTTGACCTTGCTGTTTCAAACACCCTTAGGGCAAATCTCATTTATCTTTTGCCTTATGGGCATGTATTACCCCAGTTTTCAGCATCCCATGTAGCTCAAATCAAAGTTCTTCGTCTCACAGCATCTCTGTTCTCACTTCACTTCCTCACTGGATTTCCTTCTAAGCCAATCGGTGATATTTTAGAGGATCAAAAGAACCGATCGGTGTGCTTTCTCCATAAGCTCGCCTCCCCTCCCAGCGAGCACTGCTGAATTGTTTCTTCACAATTCTATTTTCCATCCCTCTCTCCCCCTTGCCTGACCCTAGATCTCATAACACTAATCAATAGACAGATCGTAAAATACGCCCTCGGGGAATATTTGCAAGCTGCTACAACCTGCAGTTGCTTTTTTCCCTCTCATTGTGCTCATTTTTTTTTCTGGCCAGATTCATGGAATTTAGCACATCAGCTTTAAATGTTTGATATGTAGCAGTTCACTCCATGGAATTTGGTGTGACCGCCTCTCGTTTTTCAAAGTGGAGCTTGTTTTGTTTCTCAAATACAGACGCTCCCACTCTTGAAACACCTGATTGTAGGTTTGAGGTACATTCACTAATGTTAACTTTTAAAAGATCGCAAAATGATTCCTATAAAAATATTTTTGCATGTGTATATGTATGTGTGTGCACATATTTGTACTTGTATGGGTTTTTGCACACATGCATGTATGTATATGGGGAAAACAGGTCAATATCAGGTGTCTTCCTCATTCTTTGAGATGGGTCTCTTGCAGAACCTAGAGTTTGGGAGTCAGCGACGCTAGCTAGCCAGCGAGCCGCAGAGGTTCTGTTCCTCCATCTCACCAGTGATGAGATCAAGCACACCACCGTGCTTGGCATTTATATTGAGGGTGAGGATCCCAACTCAGGTCTTCAGACTTATATGACAGGCACTGAGCCATCACCCCTGCCCTGAAATCCTACCAATAACATGACTCAGAGATGGGTGTTCATTATAGACAATGATAAAATAAAGATTGTGTTTATTATTGCTCTCTTAGGAAGAAAAGAAACGCTTATATGGTGCTTGCTTCGGCAGTAACATTGAAAATAGTTTATTAATACTTCCAGGGATTTCCTGAGGCCTCTGCTTCTGTTTAAAGACATATGAGAGAGAGAAAAAGAGAGAGAGAGAGAGAGAGAGAGAGACAGACAGACAGACAGACAGACAGACAGAAAGAGACAGGTAAAGGGTTAAGTCAAATTTCATCTAAACATAAACGAAGAAGGGGAAGAGAAAGCAGAGTCAGCCCCTGGGGACTCACAAGGACTTAAATGTTAGCACTAACATATTGAACCTAATTCCCAGCTTCAGAGGCAGCCAGAGCAGTCACCGGAGAGATCAATGCTCGCTCTCCCTGGGGACACAAACACTCCTGCCTTCCCTGTTCCGTTCCCCAAACCTCATTCGGACCAAATGCCCACGACAGAGAAGAGTTGTTGTTTTGTTCTTCTTCTCTGTCTGGGGAAAATTCATTTAGGACATAACATCATAATTCTCCACTCCCACTCATTTTTCTTCTTTTTGTGAAAATCAATAAGCTATAGGGTTGGGCTTTATGAAAGCTGTGGCAGTTATGAGAAAATAAAGGAATGAATCTTTGGGCTCATCGTTTTTCACACACCCACCTGTTTACTGCCTTTGTGCTGTCCCGAAGAGATTTGGGGACACCTAGATATGACTGCCCCTGGCCAGTGTGCCTGATGCAGGGGACAAAATCCCATCTGCCAAAGGAAAGCAAGACAGACAGTGACAGAAAGGCAGAAATAGACCAAGTCAAGGACTCAGGTGCATATGATTTGTTACAACGCATGTTCCACAAATAGAGATCAACTATTAAATAACCGTTATGTTAATGAAGAATAACTGACTCTTCTCACAAATCCAAAATGTCTTCCACAGGCTCTTGTCTGAAATGTTTAGTCCCCAACTATTGGCATTATTTTGTGAAGTTTAAAAATCTTTGATAGATTACTCCTAGGTGGAGGAAACTGAGCGCTAGGTGTCAGGATTTTGTTTTCACTCCCCCTTCCTACCTTACTCCCTGGTCCATGGTTTGCCACACTGTGAGACGCCCCATCACGCATTACCTCCGCCTGTTCTGCCTTGACTTCACTGCCATGCTGGAAGGACACTCTGAAACCGTGATCTGGGATAAACCTTTCCTTCGTAACTTGTCTCTTTCAGATATTGTGATGCACAAGTCAATGCCACACTGACAAAGTTGGCAACTTATTAAATGAATCAGGACAGGTATTCTTCAGGAAATGAAATCATGCGTATTCCAGACCTTTCCTGCTTTCATCTTAATAGTATTGGGAGAAATTTGCTTCTCTCAGCATAGAGTAAAATGAGCAAAACTGGATGTTGTATATTGAATGTTGCTTGTCCTGACGTAGAAAGGACATGTTTTGGACTAGGGAATGAGAAAATATGACATTTGGAGGATTTTATCATGCTATAAGCATATGTGAAGGTGGGTCTCAGGATATGGGAGGTGATAAGAGAGGGAAATGTAATGTAAGAAGTATTACATCAAAAAATAATATTATACTGTGGGGTCAAAGAAAAAAGTCACATAGAAAGAGATTGGCTTATAACTTAAAAAGTTATTATCCCTTCTGGGATAACTTTTCTATATGGTTAATTGCTACCTTCTCTGGATTTGCCCCATAATTTGTTCACACTAGGATTAGAGACTGCACTCTGGGCCCAGCTTCTATTTACTTGTTTTCTTCTTTTATTTCTCCTCTTTCTTTTTTTTTTGAGGGGGTGGGGGGTTCAGTGTAGGGTCTGTAGCAGAGCCTGACTTACAATTGACTATGTTAGCATTTCATAAAATAATATCTACCTCTGAGCAAGCAAGGCCCAGGACAGGGGTTCTGGGAGCCTGAGCTAGTTGTCAGGGAGGGCTAGGACTTGCCTAATTTTTGTCAACTACTTCATAAATAGCAACTCAAAGGTCATGTTCCAGGAGCAAGACAGTACTTATAACTAAATATTTTAACTCAGCAGAAATACCACCTACATCTTTGGATAAACACTAGATAGAGGATCTATATCAATATTCAGGATAACAATTATAACATATTTTCAGAATTAACTTTGGGGCAGCAATATACTATAATGAATGTTTTCATTTCTTAACCCCCTCTTCAGCATCAACCATCAAGAAAATATATTCGAAATTAGTAAGGCTACATACTAACTCACTTCTATTGTTAAATGTACAGCAAGGACAATTTAATCTTGTATTGTCATTGTGCGATAAACTGAGCAAAGGCGGGTGCAGAAAAGGACACTGCTTTCTAGATTCTCAGAGATGGTTTGATGCTTCACCTGGATTGTCAAGGTCACAAGATTTAGAATCACCATTGCAACAAGCCCCATTAAATGGGAGCCTGTCACAAAACAAAAGAAGTGTGTTTGTTTTAATCTTTTGTGTGTGTGATGTATATGTATATGTATATGTATATGTATATGTATATGTATATGTATATGTATATGTATATGTATATGTATATGTATATGTATATGTATATGTATATGTATAGTAAGTATGGGCACACAAATGTGGTGGTACAATCTTGGTGTCTGTCCATATAAAACCAATGTACAGAGTTGTGAAGATGGACCAGAATTTGCAGTGTAGAGTCTAAGATGTTTTGGATATACCAGGACTATCAACAGTTGCCATGTAAAGCTAGTGGATCAGGATTACATGTTTGCCCAGGCTGTGACCAGCCCAGCTGGAGGAATGGAATTGGAATCCAGAGAGATTCATCAGTGGTTATGGATATTGAATTTGGAACTACGGATGTTTGAAGTATATGTCCTGGCTATTGATTGATATCAGTCCAGTCTCTTATTATGTCTTAGTGTAATGGAAATCTTTACTCTGTACCATTATGTGTTGGAAGTATGTAACTTGTGTTTTGTTATTACAGAGATATGAGTTACAAGACAGCCTTTAATCTCACATGAAAGTTAAAATATTTTTAAATTTTAAAATATTTTTATTTGAGAGAAAGAGGCAGAGAAATAGAGGAGAGACAGAGAGAGCTTGCCAGGGCCTCATGCCACAGCAAAAGAATTTCCAAATGCATGCACTGCCTTGTACATTTGGCTTTCTGTGGGTACTGGGGGATCAAACTGTGGTTGTTAAGGTTTACAGGAAAGTTCCTTAACTGCTAAGCCATCTCCCAAGCTCTATGACTTTTTGAACAGTGTTAAAGTTGATAATAGTTATGGGGACCTTTGAAATTGGACTTAATATGATTTACATTGTGAGATGGTCATGAGTCTATAGGGGCCAGGGGCAGAGTGTTGGTGGTTTGAATGTATGGCCCCATAGACTGGGGCATTTGTAAGGATTTTTGCTTGCAATTTGACTCCCTGATATGCAGACCCCTGCTTAAAGGGTGTTGTCACTGGGGTTGTGTCTTCAGTCCAGAGAGAGAGAGAGAGAGAGAGAGAGACAGAGACAGAGACAGAGACAGAGAGACAGAGACAGAGAGAGACAGAGACAGAGACAGAGACAGTTTGAGCTCTGCTGTTGGTGTTTGCTGATGTTGGCCTCTCTCTCTCTCCCTCTCTCTTTTTCACTTTCTCTCTCTCTCTCTCTCTCTCTCTCTCTCTCTCTCTCTCTCTCTCTCTCTCTGCTATGATTTATTCTGGAGTGAGCCAGATTTTTCTGGCATGATGGAATTTCCGTTATACTCTATAATCCTGAAATAAACCTTTTCCCTCCATAATCTACTTCTGATCACCTGTTTCTCTTGACAAAATCTTTGGATAATGCCTCTGAGTCAAGCTACTTTAGTAATATTGATAATACACAGTTTTAAGCAAAAAGTAGATTTTGGTAATCATATATTTTCCAGTTCCATAGTCAACCTCAGATGTTACTGGATTTTACCTTGTCCCATTATGCCTGGTAAGTCACCCAGCCTACTCACAGGGCTTCTAGTGATGAGATATCTCATCTCCAATAAGGAGGCAAAGTGTAGGTGGTTTTAAATTGCACAGCATCTCATTTGTCTTCTCTTGACATGGAATTTATGCATTCAATCATTCAATAGTCCTTGACTAAATGCTAACTGAGTACCAGTCCCTTCTTTTACCCTAAGAATCTTGATATTAAAATTGCTAGCTAATTGCTAATTCAGTGACAGTTTTAACTGACAATTTTCCATCTAATCTACATCTTCTGTTCCATATAAGGATCTTGATGGTTTCAGCCACAGGTTGCCTTCTCTCCTCAGAGATTTGTATGCCTGAAGTAGAATTATGCCAATGAGACTATAGGAATAGCTACATAATACATATCAAGGTATGCTCATTAAATAACAGAAGCCGGGCACAGATATAAAAATGTTGAATATGGCAATGCACACAGGAAGCTAAGCCAAAAAGGTTATAAATTTGAGGCAATTTAGGCTATATAGCAAGTTCTAAGCCAGACCGAGATATGTAGTGAGGCTATAAAAGTCTCATAGTGAGACTCAAGAAAATCTATTGGAAAAGGGAAAAAGAAGGGATGCTGGGGAGCTGGTTCAGGGCTAAACTTGCTTGCTTACAAAGCCTGCTTTATGTCTTTGCCACAGTTTAACTCCCTAAAACCCTTAAAAAGTCAGACACAAAAGTGGTATACATATCCATCATTCATGTGCAGCTTCAGGAGGTTTCCCTCACATCTCCCCACTCCACACACATACATGCAAATAAACAAAATAAAAAATTTAAAAAAAACAGGATTATCTCAAGTATATGTGAACTCAAAGAAGTAGAGACAGTAGAATATAGTTATAAAAGTCTAAGAAGTGGTAAGAAAGGAAATAGGGGTTGTTGGTCCAAATGTTAAAAATTCTGATAGAATAAATTTGAGTTCTATTGTCCAGCAGGATGACTCTAGTCATTAATATTGTATTGCATATTTCAAATGAAGTAAATTTTAAGTGTCTCATCATAAAAAGGAGTAAACAAAGTAATAACTATGCTAATTAGGTTGATGTAATCATTGTACCTTGTTTACATATACCAAAACACTGCACTGTCTCCCATAACTATCTGTAATTATAACTTACAAATTAACAATAATATTAATTAAAAACCTATCAAACACAGTAGTCAAAATGAGTGAGATAATCTATAGATTATCTCTGCCTTTTAGAAGTTAATTTTCCAGGAATATTCATGATTTTAAGAAATCACTAGCAGAAGGAAAGAACACCTACTGCAACACATTAAGGAACCCACAGCAGGAATAACATTTGTGTAGCTGTTCCCTCCAAATTGAAACTCCCCTTCCTTGATGCAGTAGGGGCTCCTAAGTAAGGCTCAGGAAGCCAATGAAACCTGAAGCTTCGGGATGCTCAGGAAAGTTTCACAAACCCTCCCAAAGATTAAAAAGGGAGAAGATAGTCTCTTAGATGAAGCTACCTGCTAGTTGGACAGGAGCTCTAGGGGTGAAACATTCATGTCATCATTCATGCCGGCGTGGGACTTTGAGTGATGCCGTTGCCTTCGA